>JAOTON010001034.1:1667500-1685000 GCA_034440635.1 Lepas anatifera
GCATCATTCTGAAGATAAATGACGGGATTTTTACGTGTTCCTGATGACAGACGAGCCACAATACTGGCACAGATGGTTTTGGACATATAAAAGCGTCAGAGGTAGAGAGATGGAATGTTTCTCAGACAAGATCCCCAGTAGAAAAACAGATTTGTGATGTACCGAGTTTCTAGGCAACACATTACTTACTGTACCACAAATCTATATTAATGGGAGTGACAGAAACAAGGCTCGAAATGTCAAGCTGAATCTCTACATGTTTCGAAATCCTATCTAATTTATTGGCATGACGTTAAAGCCATTTAGCTTCAGTCTAAAGTCATGTAAAAGGCTCAACTTCAGTTGCAGTAGCAACTGCAGTGAAAGCGTTGCAAAAGGCTCAACTTGAGTTGCTTTAATCTTCCAGTTTTTGTATTCACGGGAAGTTCAAAATTTCTGACCAGTTCACAGCGTGACTGGCAGTCTAAAACTCATCGCCGGTCCAGCTGTTGGTTCCGGTACGAAATAAACTTATAATTTGTTATAACGGCAAATGTAGTCATGTTTCATTGCTGGATGATGTCCTTTAAACATATAAAAAAGAGACGGTTTGAAAATGACAACACTGGGCTTAGCTTTAAATGATACCTTCAGGCGTGAATCGATTTCTGTAGACCTCGGTGCAAGAAGCAGCATCAGGAAAGTACCAAGATATGTAGCGGTGCAAGATATTAGCAAGACTATGTCGCAGCATTATATCGATATGTCACCATACGTCGAAAAGCAGTCGAGCAGTCAAGCAGTTCCGCCAGTCAAGCAATGAGTCCGGTAACTGGAAAGGAGGGAGGGAACAAACTTTGACGCAGTTGATAATCATGGGGGAGTTACCTTGGCGGATTGCGCTGCAGATATTAACCCGTGAAGTACCAGCGGTACTTTTTGGTACATCTGGTTCCAATCAACATTTAATGCATTTGTCGGTGGAAACTGTTCGAGTGAATGACATTCTCGTCTGGAGAAGACATCAGTTGTGTAACATAAGCCGCCGGAAGACCGGGGGAAATGTGGAAATACAAGTTGGAAGCTTCTAAAATTGGCGAATTTGTTTAACCGTGGTGTCACAGCCAAAATTTAATTGGAATAGCCGTGCATTTTAGTTCACGTAATTTTGGCACGCGGGGATGTGTTGAAATATGTTTAAGGGATATAGCCTCAAAGTTACATGACAAAAACAAATATGGAACCTGCGCTATGTGCCGTGAAACTTTGGCGGTACCAAATGGAGCTGCTGGTCTCTTCCGGTGTCAAATCCGAGGCCCGCCGGCGGGCAGGGAGGGAGCGTCAGTACGTGAGAGGGTTTCAGCCAAGAAACACTCTATGTTTTTTGACACTTTATCAAGCGGCAATTTCGTTACACGATGTCTTGTACAGTCAGACGTTGTCTGACGGCCAAGCAAACTCTTGAAATAATCGTTGATATAGACGCCGAAGACGATGACGAGGTGACTGATAAATGTGCCACCTGATGACGACATCAGTGACCCGGACGATTTAGATAAAGAGGAGACGGGGAAGGCTGCCGTACGGGACGTTTCTGGTACTCTGGAGGTACAAATAAACAGACCAAACGGAAGACATCATTTAGAGATTTTGAGCCACCTAAGTCAGAACAAAACCAAGCAAAGGGGCACCGCACTGAGAAAAATGGTCCCAAATGGCTGCATGTTCGGCCTGAGTATTCCAGCTGGGGTAAAGCCACAGAAAACGTGCTCAATGAGACCCGGCAGCGCATCACCGACTCTCTGTCCCACTGCACGCCGGTCGAGATTCTGGAGGAGTTGCTGACGCCGAAAATCTTCCAGCACATCAAAGAGGAGACTATGCGATACGCACTGGAAGTAAAAATGACCCGCTGTTCACACTGGAGGATAGTGAGCTCAAGGCTTTCATCGGTTTTCTTAGTGCTCTCCGGCTACGTCACTTTACATAGTGAGAAACTATACTGGTCGGATGCTGAAGATGTCGGCCAAGATATCGTGCGCAAGGCGATACCAGCAAATACCTGCAAATCAAGCAGTACCTGCACGTACAGGACAACTCCAGACAGCGCACAAGCACAGACAGAGGCTTCAAAGTGAGGCCTCTCATAGATAAGCTGGACGAAACGTTCAAGATGTTCGGCATCCACCAGAAGAGGCTGGCAGTGGACGAGATGATTGTTCGTTACTATGGATGCCACTCCCTCAAGCAGTTCATTCGGGATAAACCTATACGGTTTGGCTTCAAACTGTGGGCGCTTTGCGCTGAAGACGGGTACTGTCACAAGTTCAACCTATTCTGTGGCAGGGAGCAGCGTCCGCATCTACAGGATATGTCGCTGGGGACAAGGGTAGTGCTGGACATGGTCAGCGTCGTCTACAGCCCCAACTCCCACGAACTCTACTTTGACAACTTGTTCACATCGCGTGCATTGTTATCAGAGCTGAAAAACCGTGGTGTCCGAATCACCGGAACAGTGCGAGAAAATCGCATGGAGAAATGTCCGGTGAAGCCAGCGAAGGTGCTTCAAAAATAAAAGAGAGGCTCTTACGACTACAGGTTCGACAATTCAGAAGAGGTGTTGGCAGTTAAATGGAATGACAACAAAGTGGTGCGCGTCATGACAAATTTTGACCGCATCGAGCCCTTGGCAACTGCCGAACGTTATGACAGGGCACTGAAGAAAGACGTCAACGTCCCATAGCCGAGTGTAATCCACGCCTTCCAGGCGTTTTGCACCTCATCACCAGAGATGAGTCCGTACATAGATGGCCAAACATCAAACATGTGTATCTGCTGCAAGTGCTGTCACTGGCAGAGTGAATTCACGGATATCTAATAACAATTTGTAATTTCGGGACAGTGGCATACAATTTAGCAAAAATTATGGCGGTGCCGGTGCCTTGCCATATACTTGAGCTGCGAGGGCCACTAAAGCGTTTGAATTCGAATGCCAATCACACCACTGCCCCTCCGCCGCGGCGCGGTGCCGGCGCGCCGGCACCACAGGCGAGTCGCCGGCCGACCCGGAAAGGACCAGTGGTACCATTTGGAACAGGGCTATATCTCCAAAACGGGCAAACGCAGGCACAAGGCGTTTCTTACACCTTGATACTCGCATTGATAAAACGATGTGACAACAGTTTCACAAAAATTTACAAGCGAATAATATGCGTCGTACTTAATGGGTTAACGGTGTTTATGCCGGATCTCCGCTTCGACCGGCCGACCCTGGGGCTTAATTCCTCAGAAAAGCTGCAGAGGTCAGCGGTACCAGGACTTAAGGCTTATTGGTTCTACCCCAGAAGCTTGTTCCTTTAGCCCAGAAGGCGAGGCTGCTCAGCCTAGGCATTGGGGTGCACGTTACAAAACTTTTGATAATCTGGGCCGTCCCCTTGCTGGCCCAGATTATTTCTCACGGTCTGTAGTGGCAGCTTGCATCCTTGATGTCAGATATTTTTAAAGTCAAGCTGTAAGCTGCGCTTCAGCACGAATAGCTGTTTCTTTCTTCTGTACTCTCCTGGGTAAAGATTGGTAAGATTTACACAACTGTGGTAAAAATATCATCTGTAAACCTTCAGGGAATCTGCTTAATCTAGTTAAGTTAGTAATCTAATCAAATCAAAAGGTCTGAGATATTCCGGGATATATGAGAGGTGGGCGGATGCCAACGCGGACACGATCAAACGTGGCCTGTTTACATGAACTGTGCAGAAATTGAACGCCCGTACTAGCTTGTATATTTTTACTAACTCACTTAATATCTTATACATCCCACTGCAATTTTAGCCTGTGATGTCACCTACCGGTGGGTTCTTAGACGGTTGGTGATTAATTTGAATACATGAAAAATGATATGCAATGGTGCGCCGGCGCCTCCTCATTTATAAATCCCGAGGCGTAGACTTAGCTCTCATGCGCGACTTTCCTGTCCTAGTACGTTTACTCCCAGATTTGCAACAAAATATTACCATGCCCGATGAATTCCAGGCCCTGAGACGTCTATTAGCGCTGAAATTTAGTAAGTTCAAAGCTAGCATGACAAAAGCTTTCACGGATATATGAGCAAGATTGGTTGGTACAAAAACTCCTGCAGAAATGCTAAGTATCTAGTTATACATCTGGTTATGTAATTACTAGTCTGTTGGCTCTTATATTGTAGCCATGAGGAAAGTGACGGGTAGCTAAATCCCGGTCCAGAAATGATGACGGCTTCAGAGGAACTTCAAATCATGCAGCGGGAGCTTGGATGGCATTCTACGAACTTTAAACCAATAAAGCCGTCGATTTTGAAATGCATTTGTGGTTGTTTTTGGCTGGTTTATTGTGAAGTCATTTCTCGCTTCCCTCTAAATTAGCGTCGTGCCAGAGTCAGGCCATTTCCCGGATCGGTCCACGCACCCACTCAACATATAGGTCGCTCGCCTTTTACAGCAAAACAGATCGTCTATGAACGGCGCACTGTGAAGCCGACACTTCAGCGGCGCTGAGGAGCGCAGTTTTGAACGGCTCACGCGCCAAGCGTCCCGCCCACCCAGCGCCGACCGATACATTCCCACAGCGCCGCTGGCCGGCCCCTGAAGCCGATGTCGATTGACTTGACGTGCATCGCCGGCTTCACCATTACCGGGAGCGTGAACTCACGCGAGCGACACCGGACCACCGCCTGTGCGCGTTGCCCGCCGGCGACAAGGCCTGCCGCCGTTCTCACGATCGAGTGGCACGGGCGTCGCGTGAAGACAGGAGAAACACGGCGAAATCAGGCTCGTTTCAAGGGCGCTGGTCTTAGCGCTGAATCGTGTAAAACTTCGGTGTCTTCTTCATCTATGGTTCCATCCTGAGCGTAAGCTTTGTAGATTTAAAATATTAAATCAGGCGGCTATTTTCACCTCTGCCAATGAGCCATCCTAGGAAAGTGGCGAGTAATGCGGCCATAATGCCCTTGAATGTGTTGGGCCGGCTCGATTCCATGATGCCGCTGATGACTACATCCTCACGGTAGTGTCTGGCATCGCCGTTGTTTGGATTTTTATCGAAGTTGGGATTGAAAGTCGGGCTCCAACGCTGCATCAGATGGCAGTATGCGACACCATATCTGCAGAGGAGTTTCCAGATATTTCATCAGAACTCGCCTAATTTACGGTTTGTGCCTTGAGCTTTCTGTGCTTAAAGTTTGTCGGCGAGCTAGGCTGTTGCACAAGACTTTGGCCTTGCTACGTCCCATGCGAAGATATGATTCTTCAGATGACACTTATGATTTTCGTCGCCCTTCACTTCCCGTCTTACCCCTAAAAAAGGCATACCTAACAATTCAATGCCTAAGCCCACTGCTTGCTCAATTCCTCTGGAGCGATTGCCACTTTGCAAAACTCAAAACAGTAAAAATCAGGATCGATTGCCATCCAATCAAACAGACCTACTTCACACCAACAAACTCCGAAATACCTACACAAATCCAACATACCTACCCGACACCGCCAGCATCACTCAAAAATCTAGGAAACTAAAGGCACATTGGCCAGTTTTGATCGGCAATAGGGAAACACTGTGGCGCTGGGCCGGAGCCGGCGCTGCCCGTCCGCCAGAGGTCACCCGTTCACACCTGGTCCGCCGATCCCGAGAGGCTGTCCAAGTTGGCCGACACACGTCCGCTGAGCGCCAATATGACGTCACGGCGGCTGGCTGCTGCTGCCGTTATGAGCAGACCGTGTCAGAAGCAACTGGGCTGCTTTCAGAGGCGAGCTGCTCAGGATTTTCGCTTTAGGCAGACTTTGCGGAAGACAACACGTTTTCAGAGGAGAACGCTTGCATGATACGGTTCTTTGTGCTGTTCTAGAGCAGGCAAAGCTGCTGATTAGTTTACTATTAAAATCAAATCATAAACAGATTTTCTTTATTCAGAGGATAAACACTTCTGCACTATAAGTTTCAGGCTGAAAACCTCCGGTTTTGGAGGAGATCCCTTTGATAATTATCGCTTATATCACACCAATTATAATTGATGTGACCATATCTCGTACTGGCGCAGTCGCATGAGGATGCGTGGTAATCAATCTCATTGGACGTGACTATATTTTAGTGCTCATTTTGGAATTGCGACGTAGTCTAAAACCATGCACACACGTCTTAGCAAGCCATACCTCAACCCATATTTATACGTGTTATCTAACCGAATACAATATGCATTCGGTTAAATATAAGTAAGTTTGTAATTCGTTCGTTTATGATTTGCAAGCAATAAGCACACACTATTTTCTCCTTGGCTAGTGCTAAAGTCTCTCATAATAATGTGACGTTAGCGCTCCGGTGACTTAGTTTTAACCTGCTGGTGCCTCAGACGTCCGCTTTTCAGCTTTATTGGACTCATTAAGACTGTTTTTGGTTTCCTCGGCCTATCTTGTGTAAGGCTGCGTCACGTCGGATTAACTTATATAACCCCGGAGTCTGGTGAGGAATTTACTGAGAGGATAAACATCAGTAAGGAGATTTTAGGGTAAACTCAACTTTAATCAATCTGATTTCCACCATTCTATGTGTAATATTGTGGGTTAGATTTATGATATGACACGTGCAAGAAACATCGAGAATAATCAGTCTCATTTCATAACCAGATCATTAACCTGGTATTTCCCTGCTTCCATTGTGCGGTAAAAGCGTCGGGTCATAAACGAACGCATAAGGACATCGGGTTAGATGCTCTGCTAAGTTCCAATCTCAGGTCTTCTTATCCAGGCTAACGGAAGGAAATAAGCAAAATTCACCCACCGTTATTGTTTGGGGTTTTAGGGCGCCTCAACTGCACTTACCATGACGTCAAAACAAAATTCGCGTAATTTTGAAGACAGGATTTCTGCGCAAGAAGATGACGCGCATGCGCATTATGTGTACACCACGCCTACATTAACAACTTGTTCTATTCCCGTCATATTCCGTCGCTCAGGCGAAGCACGTCGACGGCCTTTCAGACGCTATCGTATCATAAGGCATCTGACTGCGCCCTGACAGAGTGACGACACCGGACTGAAAAGAATGCAAACATTTGCGACATGACGGCGGCGAAGGGGCTTTGTGAACAAATACTCGGGTGGTGTGAACAGCGTGTAATCCAACAGGTGGTGCCCAACTCAAACACTGATAATGCTATGGAAACAATGCTTTTGAGACGTCGTTTATCGCTGACAATGGTTGACGTCTTCCAGCTGACAGCTCCATTCGCAGGCGAAGTTGCACTCTTTTTGCTAGGTGTTATATACTTTTTGCTGTGTGATATATATGCCACGGTGGTGTTTCTTTTTTCGTAAAAGGATCGACCACACAAGGTCCGAACATGGGACGTTGCAATATCAATGAATGCAACAAGGCTTTCAGCTCTACTTTTTTGGTAAGAAGATACAGTGTTAGTGATTTTGGTATGTGATGTCAATCACCAATAATCCTTCCACCCTTGTTATTTTTTGGAAGTACTAGAATAAGTATTTCCATTGTAGTTGTAAAATACACAAATTTTACAGGGTACATGAGAGAGCGAGAGCGAGAGCGAGAGAGAGAGAGAGAGGTCAAATTTGATTTGGCCTATCACTTGATTTGTTCACATAAAAAAGGTTCAAAATCTACTCAAAGTGGGGGGGGCACTGCTCCCAGTCCAAAAGATGGGGGACAGCACATCCCGCGCCTGGTTAACATATTTTTAGATAAGTCAACAAACAGAGATTTATTCTGTGACCCTTCAGATATATTAAAGACAATATAACAGTGTTTACGCCAAAAAAGCCAGTTTTTGCATGATGTCCACTGTGTTGTAGTATTTCTAGCGTTTATGCCATGATGTGTTCTATCTCTGTTGACTTAGCCTGTAATTGGGTACCGTATGACCTGTTGGTGATATAAATAAAGATACCACGATACAAGGGATGCCTACTCATGATTTGCTTTAAGTTTATAGCTCTCTTCCCCTCTCTGAGTTTCACAGATCACGTGCGACACCAACCGCTAGCGAGCCTCCTAAATCCCTTTCCTTTCTACCGAGCAGAGCTGAGAGAACGCTTCACCTCATCTGCATTGCAATGGAACGGACAGGCCTCTCTCGACAGAAAGTGGCCGCTAAATTAAAAACACCGCCCACTACCGGCGGCACATCTGGCGCAGATTTGGAGTTTTGGCGCGGGTCCCATCCGGTTCTGACGGAGTGAAGCACCGATCAATAGCTGAATATTGCTCCTCTATTCTGGCTGCTGGCGCTCCTTTTGGACTGCTTTTATTGTCATGTTTCATTAATAGATATACGTGTTTGCATCATGTTTGTACTCCTTTATATAATTAAAGTTTGCTTATTTTATGTGATAAATATGTATTATGTTTGATACACAAAAATATTTCAATTTAAACTATAAGAGTCAAATAGGAACTATCTTTCAATTTAATAACCTCGCTAACTCAGTTCTTAGAGAAATGGGGTCCAGCCCGCTGCTCAGGAAGAGGCAGTGAAATTGCATGAGTAAAGGCTTGAGATCGATTTCCCTGAGACGTTTGAACGCTCAATATTTACCCGACGTAAGTTGGCTGGAAACTGACAAGTGAGAGGGTGACCTGAACGCGTGGCCGTCTCTATGCTTTGTGGAACGTCAAACTTTGGCTTTCATATTAATCCCCCATCGGGTGAAATTCCCGTTCTAATACTGAGAGTTCCATGAATGCTGGTAGTTCGAATGCTGTTCGGGGCTCTGAGAGAAGACATTTGAAGGCTTTAGTAAGGCTAGAATCGCAAAAGTTGAATTTTCAATACCTTGCACAACACTCACGATAAAAAATCCGCGATGTATGTACCATGTAAAGGCTTGAGCGTTCAGCCCCAGCAAAAACGTGAGAGGATTATTGTGGAGAATGATGCATTCTGTACAACTAGTCAGAAAATTAATAGGGAATAAATCACATAATTTCAGACCTGAGTGTTACTTCGGATTTTTATTCTTATCCACTTAGTTATGTTTTACGGATTGGTTGATTTGGATTGATGATAATTAGTTTTAAAATAAGTCCCGAGTGATAAAATAGATTCCTGAGTGGGTGATGAGTGGATTAGTGGATACCATCAAAATCTCCTAAGTCACCGGTCCTGGGTTCAAGTCCCGGCGGAGCATCTCAATAAGTCGATCTGATCCCCCAAGTCCCTCCCAACAGGGTGAGAGTTGGCGACGCCGTATAACCTTGGCAGTTGGTGCGTCGTTTAACGCAGCAATTATTATTAGACTCCGGACTGGCCCAGATGCGATCTGAATGTTCTTGGCTGTAGTCGACTAAATAAAATACAATTTTACCCGTCATCATCATCTGTAATAAGAATGGCAACTCCAAGGCATCAGACGAGCTCAATTAAAGACTTGCATATCGTTAGAATGGTATAATGAAATATTATCGATATCATGCTTAATATCATATTTTGGATCGGAGAACAGCCAAAATTGAGAGAACATATCGGTGTAAAACACTGGGAGCAATGCTTTCAAGGCTGCTAACGAGTGAAATATGTCATACAATATTAATAAAACCTGATTGTCTTCTAACGATGACAGGCTATCAGCCACAGGCAATGCGATGAAAACTTCGTAAAGCATTAGTAGCGTCCGTCAAATATCATTTCCACTAACCTTAATTTTAGAACATGACATATACAGCCGTATCAGCCCCGCGTTTTCGGTTGCAGCGTTCAGTGTTCAGGCCTGGTTTTCCAGATAGTACTCCGCCGCTAATTACGAGTCAGATTCACTGTCATGACCCGCAGGAGCTGCTCGGCCCCCGCTACGGCCTGTTTTCAGCTGGCTGTTAGCGCTAACGGCAGCTGAAACCCGACCATTCACAGTAATGCTACCCCTGAGGGTCTCGCTCTCAGATTGGCGGGCCTTTATCGGCCCAGGGTCTTGCCATGAAATCGCCTCAGTGTTCAACACGGCGTGGCTTGGTTCGCGGTTGCGTCAGCATAGAAAAGGCATCTGCTCTAATGTTACGGGATTGGACGTTCAAGTGTATAGAAGATTTGTTTTTTTAGGAGGGGGCAGGTATAAGGATTAGGCTACAGCACGAACAGCTACTGCTTCAATTGCTTTGTTGCTTTCTTGAACTAACCTCCGCATTTTTGGAACATCAAATCAAGGTTCGTCTCCCTACACCACCAGTCCCCTTGTCTGACACGCGCTTGCCTCATTACCAGACGGAGTCGACCGCAAATCCATAATACTTGGCACAGGTGACCTCACAGATCACGTGATAACACACTGTGCCAGGGTTCGATACTATGACTCTATTCTGCACCTCTTCCCTCCACCTCCAAACTCCTCCATGAAAAGTGGAATACTCTGATCTAGCTTTCTGTTGGATAGTAATGTTTAGTAGAGTTTTGTACCTTTTCTGGAGAAGCTTAGAAGAGGCGCTGGAACAGAACTTTTGTTATCACCATGGCAACAGAGCTGCATCTTCTCTGGCTTCCAATCACAGCGCAATACTTATAGCGGTATACTTAAAACCCAGGCTAGGTGGGGGGGCAGCCCCCGTTCAAGTTGCCTGGCATTTTGCGGCGGTGACGTCATCGCCGCGATGCCGCAGGCGTTCTGCGGCTTGAAGTATAGACAAACTGGGTATATTTGACATAGTCAGTAAATCTTGCAAATGACTGAAAGACGTCAAAAAATGGCTTAGTTGACAAGTTTGATCATATTTGTAGCCAGTACAGAGTTTCTGCAGCCCTAAGACTGGCCTGCAGGGACTTCAGGTGCTTTTCTCGCAGTGGTATTCCGTTGCTCATAATAGTCATTATCAGTGTAATAGCTTCGTAATTTCATCCTTCACGTCATCGTTGCTTTGATGAAAATACGAAGTACGGGTCTTTCCAACGGAGGTTTCCTAGCGAGACGCACAAATTGTTTGAGGTACCGCGCGGTCGCGGATCCAAGACTTATTTTGGGGAGACTAGAAGACTTAAAGGGAATGTGGCACCTTGGTCGAATCCTGGAATTTAGTGTAATTAGGCGTACTTTTAGTAAAAAGTAATGAAACCACTCATGATTTCTCTGAAAAATGTACAATAAGCTCAATATTTGGTTTTTAAAAATATTCCTCTAGAAAAAGAAATAAATATCAGACTGTGGATGATGTCACGATCTGGCAACCACTACCATACTTGAAACGCTTCAAGGGCTTCGATTGGCTGATGCTCATCGTGACGTCAGCATATGTCGTTACACCAGTAGCTCACAACAATGGCCGCCGGCGACGGGGGGCTGAGGGGGGCTGGTGTCAGGTAGGTTTTAGCTTTTTTCTACGGAAATATCGAGTTCCAAGACAAATGAAATATGGAGTACCGGGTTTTCCGACCTGCTTTACAACTTGGCTATCTCAGTTAAAATCACGTTGTGAAGGTGCCACATTCCTTTTAAACCTCCCCCACTGCGAGTGGCGGATACAACGGGACTAGGGCTCGAGCCCCCCCCAATGTTAGTGTCTAGTAAATGCATGGCCGAACCCCTGGAGGCAATGGCGGGGAGGCTCGAACCCCCTTGCCCCACCCAAAAAATTCCTGTACCCGCCACTGTCCCCGACCATAGCCTCCCAACAGCCTTTGCTTATACAGATATTAGTAGATATCTCGGAGGGCCCTAAAAATTTAGGAGGCTCGTGAGCCCCATAACCTCCCTATATCCGCCACTGGTACCAAAGGCGGATCCAGGGGACAAAGCCCGGGCGGCTGTCCCCCGATGGTCCTCGAGGTGTCCCCTGAAATGGTCACAGCGCCTCCTGAAAGGTCGATTGCGCCACCTGAAATGTCGCTTCCCACCCCCCTCCGCAGGATGCGGAAAGCAGCACCCGCCGATAGGATTTGGCGCCCACCTGATGGGTTTTGCCAGCCAAAAATTGCGCCCACTGGTCCGAATGAAGCCCCCTGGTCTGGATGACACCCCCTCCCAGGAAGAATGCGAAGAATATAGCGAGCTGATAATATCACGTTTCCTATGAAGTAGAGTTTGAACACGATTATAGGAATCCCTGATACTTTTTTCTTAAAAAAAGATTCCGAATCTATTTATACCTCTGTATGCTATATTAAGACTTGTATCGTTTATTAGTCTTCCGGATGTTTCTGTTTGCTTTGCCACTACAGAAAGATCGTGTACAGAATAAAATGAAAAATTCCAACGTCACCTGTGAGAAAAATATAGAAAGCTCGACAAGAAGCACCGACATGTTTTGTTTGCGTCCCCTACAAATGCATTTTTCCCTCCTGTAGAGTATTGTGGATGTATCACTACTCATTCGGCGCGGACGGGGCGAATTGGGGATAGAAAGTGGTCCTGAAAATATTCAATGGCCGTCCTTGCGCGAGTTCAACTTCCAAAAGTAGTCCAGACAGAGACGCCTTGTTTCATTGGTATTTGTTTCAACAGAAACACCGTCATAAATGCTGCCCTTCCCTGGTGTTTTTTTCTCCAGTGCTGCTTGAAGTGACATCGACAACAGGCAAATTAGCGCCACAAAAGCGCTCTTTATGATACCGTCCAAGGGCCACTTCTCAGATGGTTAACTGGCCGCCCCCGAGTCTTCGACCCCATAGGCGGATCCACGGGGGAAAAGAGGGAAGGTACTCCTCCCGATCGACCCTCGGCACCCACTAAGATGTTCACGGCGCTCCTTTGAAGGCTGGATAGCGCCCCCTGGAATGTCGTTTTCTACCACCCTCCCCCGATCGGTGACCCTGGATCCGCCTATGCCCCCCTTAGAAAAATCCTGGATCCGTCCCTGCTTCAGTTGCCATACAACGACTGAAACAGCCTTTTCCAACACTCAAGAAGACTGAGCTCGCGCGGCACGCGCGCGCCGTCAGCTGATTTCTCGATTGCATCGCCACGTGGTGGCACCAATCGGTACTAAATTCCGTCAAAAAATTTTGATGGAAATTCCGGCCGTTTCAGGGGACGTATTTTGATGTCCACCTTAACGCCATCTCTTGGTATATGAACAAGTATCCCCAGAAACGTGGATAGCTGCCTTTAGTTTGGGTGGACAAGAAATGTCCACCTAATCCCCGGTGTCCACCAATGCCCAAAAAAGTTTCCTCAAATGTCCAGTGTCCACCCAAACCCGAATTTGGAAACCCGTCGGAAACACTGGATAGTATACTGCACCGCCGTGCGAGCCTGTCCGGCGGCACGTCGCGTAATGCTGCGCTCCTGCTCGTGGGTAGTCTCTGCTTGTATCGCATGTTGTGCTCACTGCAGCTCCATGCAAGGGGTTCACATGCAGTAGGTACCTAGTGTGGGGAGGGGGTGAGCACTCTGGTGGCAACGGCTCCAGGCCGCGGCAGCGACCGAGCGCCCAGGAGGCAGGAGGTATGAGGTCACCCCCGGCCCGAGGTAAGAAGCAGGTGCCGGATGCGGAGGGGAACGCACGATATTGGAGCGTCACAGGGCAGGGCTGTCGGTTTTCGTCATGCCTATTCGCTTTTTGGTAATGGACTAAGTCAGGTTAAGCCAATAGAGTTTAGGGAGGTGCAATGATATAAAACCACCTATTTGGCGAGAAACGCTTTTAATTAAACTAAAGTAGCTTCAGGCTTCCTGGACCGCATGTTTTCTGCACTAGCTGTCACATTTGCATTTTTGTTAATGCACTCTAGGAAAAGTCTGTCACAATGACGGCTCAGATAACAGCGTTTTGATAAGAGGCGGAGATAGAAAGCATCCTACTTTATGTCACAGTAAATTTTCAGCAACATAACAGGTTGTTTCTTGTCTGAAAGGTGCAGACTGCCTACCACTGCTAACTGGTTTTACCATCTGTGTTACATCACAAATGTGTCACTTGATCCCAGAAGTAAGACGCAAAAAAGAATTGAAAACATTTTCGCATCCACATATTTGGAATGGAAGTATCTTCTGCACATCTACCTCAACTAATCCCTGCAGAAAGCAGCCAATGGCTCGTGCTATATAGCCATGGCAGCTGAAGTGCCCTACCCCCCTCCCCTCCCCCATCCAATGGCCCGCAAGTTGAGGGACACTGATGAACCATGCCCGTTTCAATACTGCTTAGATATAATGGAACAAAATATTCTATTTTCTCAGAATCTTAGCTGCTATAAAGTCATTCTAAACGGCCTTGGGATAGTGAATGTATGTAATTATGTTTCGTTGAGCAAGGTTTCACAGCTCAGTTCTCAAGTTTTCAATAAGCAAATATGAATACAAATATGGCAGCTTTAATCAAAGTCCAGAAACTTTATATAAGAAATGCTCGCTATCAGCATGCCGGAAAGAGCTAATGAATGGGTACTTTTATTAAATTGTTTAATATATATATTTCGAAACAAGGTCAGCAGCTTTCCAACACAAAGTGCCACACAAATATTTTGGCTAGATGAATTTAGTCTGCTAGTTCGGTGTGTGCCATGGTTATGTGTATTGTCGGTGCGCATTTGGTTCAAATACGGCTTTAAAAAGGAATTAGTGCTAGCATGCAAGACAAGATGATTGCATATTCTGTTATTTGTTCGATTGTTGGACTTCTTAGAACTGTACCAGTCGGTGGACGACTGAATGATCAGGGGATGAAATGGGAATAAAAGGATCCCATGAGTGAGAAAATGGATCTTCAGGTTCTTCAGTGGTCCAGTGGATCGCGCCATGGACGGAATATACAAAGACCCTGGTTCGATTCAAGTAATGGAGGACATTTTCCAACGATCAAAAACAGCCTGGCTAACGCCGACTTGCATTTACTGGAGACAGACTTGTTGTATCACGACTCAGAGTCAGAGTCGACTCTGAGTCGACTCAAGTTTTGCTTGAGTCAGACTTGAGTCGACTCAATTCCGGATTTGGGTTGAGTCAGAGTCGTCTCAACTACTCGACCAGTTGATTCGAGTCAGAATCGGGGTCAGCCTAAAAACAGTGAGTCAGAGTTGAGTCGACTCAACACAGTATTTTCTTAACATACTTGATCACATGGCTGACATTTTAGAAATTTTCAGAACTAATTGTGTTGATGAAAAAGTGGAACGGATTGGGAACATCTTAATGGCCCCCGTGCATTCTGCTTAAATTGTGAGAAGGTAATATGCAGAAGCTTTCCCATTGAATGTGTCGGATGTGATTTGTTGTGTCGCATTTGAAAGACATGATGTTGTCTTGACGCAGCTCCGTTGCAAGATGGGGAGTTGGTAGCACGTGGTGTGCTCTGTACTACTGCTGTATTTTTAGTTGTTATAAATTGCTTTAAAATGATTTTATAATGCTATTTCATTATAAAAGGTAATTTATCATTGTCATACCCATTTTCATATCCATCCAGAGAACCTATTCTGTCGACCTGCCTATGCTTAGCACGAAGGCACCGCCGCCCCACACACATTAGACCTCACCAAAGTGTTATTCCAACAACGCTTCAGGGATCGTGTCATCAGTCACAAATTGCGGACGCCTGGCTAGTACATTCCACAGACGCGATACCTCGATATTCTACAGGTGATATTTTTTTAAGAAAAGAATCTGTCGAGCTCGTCATGGGCTGGGCCATCCACCCGGTAGTCTCCATGGGCTTAGGTTGGGTCGCAGCTGAGCCTCAGCTGTTGAGGAGCGAATGGGCTCCGGGCGGGCCCAGGTCCTGGTTAGGTAGCATTTGCTATTTTCTAAATCACAAAACTGTAGATGTTATGTCACTCGACAGCAACATTTAATTCATCGTTCAACTAGAGAAGAGGATAGAATTCAAACATATAGTCGCCATCGTAAAATTAAAATTTTCAGCAAAAAGTTTCCCAATGAGCTGTAACAAGATTTCCTGGTGTTTAGAACCAAAACGAATAATCTACAAACCATGGCTAGGTCTGAACTGAGAGCCCATGGGCCTGGGCTGAGAGCCCACAGGCTTGGGCTAGGTCTAGGCTGAGAGCCCATAGGCTTGGGCTAGGCCTAGGCTGAGAGTCCATAGGCTTAGGCTAGGCCTGGGCTGAGAAACCATGGGCTTGGGATAGGTCTGAACTGAGAGCCCGTGGGCCTGGGCTATGCCTGGACTGAGAGCCCATGGGCCAGGGCTGGGCCCAGGACTGGGTCTGTTTAATTTCAGATGGGCCACTGGCCAGCTCTGATTCAATCTGCCAAAGTGATCGCTCAACAACACCCGACGACGGTGAAAATGTTGTCACGCAGTGGACTTGTTGGATCTCCTCAGAAACGTCTATTGAAGATATTGTTTGAGTTGGAGACAACTATAGAACCCTGCGTCAAAAAAATGACGGTCGCCTTAAGCGCGCCATTTAAGGTACGATGAGTTCCGTGCATATATTTTTGAGGAATGCAGCAAAAAAGAAGCTTCCACGTTGACTGTGTAAAATATTATAATGCACTTATAATGCATAGTGCACTTGATGATGAAACGTTCTTTTTGTAGCAAACCAGAATGTTAACATTCTATTTAAAACACTCGGTATGTTTCATCAGAAATCTGGCGACGATGCCAGCATCAGCAATTCAAACAATTTCCCAGAAGTTTCTCACTAGAAGTGCGCTATGATTGCTGGCTTTAGCCGCCATGGCAACGGAGACTAGATCGGAAAAATTTCAGGCAGCTAATGGAATTTGACGGACGTGAATATCATAGATTCGAATACTGGCCAAGTCTGCGTTTCAGCATTTCAAAGGAGTGGTTAACTTAGTTGAGAATTTCTGTGGCTGCCTGTGTGCCAAGGCTGCGTCAAGAAGAAACTAGATGGACCTTGGAAAGGATTGTTTTCATTTATTCAGTTAGTTATTCAGTATCATTCAAAGATTGGTGTTGATTTGACAAATCTTATAGGATTGGAAAAGCAAATAAAACATACCTGTGGAAATATATCAGCACGGTTTTCACTAGGTTTCACTAGGTTTCAGTTACTGCCTTGGTCACATCCTTATAAAAATAAAGCGGCAAATGTTTTACCTTGTACTGCGGCACAAAATAATAGCACAGTAGTGTGCCCCAATAGAGTGTGAAACAGGTGTCTCTTTACTTTTACAAGGATTTTGTCACAGCAGTAGCCAAAACGCAATCGCCATATTGATGTATATTTTCTAAATAACAGTCAAATTTATTCCTGTGTATAATATCTTTCTGTACGATAATAACCGGAGAGAATGTAGGAAACGGCTCTCAAAAAGTTTGCGAAAGAAACTACAGCGTAAAATCAAGATAAAAGTAAGCTGACAGCTTTCTCATGGTGAAATATCATACTTAACACTGTGAAAAATGTCGCGGAGTAAAAAAGAACAATGAAAAATAAGTGAGACAATTCTACACAATTACATCCAGTTTCCTTATTTTGCATGTATAAAAACATTCAGCGAAGACGAAAACAAACAAGAGGTAAACTTTGTCGTCGAGGCTTACCAGAGACATGCAAAGTCATGCAATACCAACCCTAGGTCATGAGTTTCTGCTGTGGAGCAGACGGAATGGTTCATAC
>JAOTON010001034.1:2290000-2480000 GCA_034440635.1 Lepas anatifera
TAGCATTTATATTTTTTAATCTTTGTCTTAAGCCTCAAGTGCAGCAAACGCAGATAGGATCGCATGCTATCCACATTTTAATAAGTTCAATTGTTAACCCTCGATAATATTATCAGCTGAATCAAACGGGCTAATTCTGATGCCTGGTGGTAGTCTAGATGAAATAAGACGGTTTTCCTGACTAGAAAGTCAAGCCGCTCGAGCTCAGTAAGAATCCAACCCATGCGTTGGGGCCTCCGATGCAGTTCTCTATCGGTGTTATGTAAGCGCCTTTTAGGTGCACGACATATTACTGCGAAGATCGTTATTATTTTACGTGTCGTATTTGGTGACAATTTTGAGTCTTCTTCAACGCCGAACAGTGGCGAACATTAGAAAGGGTACAAGCTGGGAATTCCCAAGCCCCTCCGAGTGACTGGTGTACTGGATCTTTTACGGCGAAGGACATTATTTCAGCCTGAATACATGGAAACTGCATTATTAGCAGTACTTATGAGCTTCTGTAAGCTATACTTGTCAAGTGGAGATCAGCATTGACTGACCTGTTCTGGTTAAAACATTCACCTTTTTCAAACATGTTGTCTCCTCGAGCTACTTTGTTCGTCTCTTCTGATCCTAAGCTCTCAAAACTAGTGGCTTGTACCTCCAGTGGTCGGTTATACCATACATTTATATCTTGACAGGCGCCTACCCAGGATTTTCGTTTGGGGGGGGCGGCATGTCACGCGCAGGATTTCTTTCCCTGGTGAAGAGGCGGCAGTTTCGGAACAGGGGCGGCTTGAATCACATATTGGGCGAATGCTGTAACGCAGGGGCGGCACGCTAGGGGCAGGGACGGCAAGGTGAGAGTAGAACTGGTACTAAAAGCCAGATCAGGCTCATTTCTGCCCTCCATGGGTGCCTGCGTCTGCCTCTCCCCCTTGGGTGAGCTACTGTCTCTTCGAATAAAATATTTGAAGTAAATTATATAAAATAAGGTTGAATGGACCAAACTGTTGTTTAATAATATGCATACGATTTCTTGCGATTAGAGAACAAATCTTTATTTTGACATACCTACATTTCTGATGTGGTATTTCACTTGTGGCGTCATCTAAAATGTATGTACCGGTTCCTAACTAACAATAGAAGCAACGACACTTCATCCATTGTAAAAAACCCTTCATTTCAGAAAAGGTGAGGTCACTTGGGGATTCAGGCAGCCCGTTTGGAGGCGGGGCCAACTGATCGGCAAAAAGCCGATGAACAAAAAATGTCACACAGCCTAAACGGAAGCTGACTGCTTCTAAAATTTCTGGCTGCCGGCCGTGGGCGGGCAAAAAAACTATTTTCGACTTTATAGGGCTGGCCTCTTCCCCCTCCCCCTGGAACTACCAATGGATTGGTTCCAGCCATAAAAGACCATTCGGTTTGAACAGATTATTGAAGTCGTGTGATGAAATGGAAGAAGAGAGTGCTGAAGCCTACCAATACACAGTAATATACGTTTTCACCCCAGAAGATGCCCTTACATTAATATCCAACGCGAATATCAGTTAATATTTAGTATTTCATAGTGTTTGCCACTTTTTGCCACCGGGTTTATGCCAGGTTTGAACTGGTTTAAACCATGGTTTAAACCACTTTCTGCCGGCTGCTGCCAACCCTGGTAGGCAGACAATTCTTTTCTGGCTTGGACATCTTTAAATTCAGGTGCTGTCGTTTATAAATGTGTATAGCCTGTTTCAGTCACTAATTTAAAACGACTTGGAGTCCACGGTTAGTAGAGACACTGAGGTGAGTTAGTGAAGACACTGTTGGAGTCTGAAGTCAAGTCTTCAAAACTTGATCGAGGAAAATATGGCAGTGCGAGAAACAGCACAATCTGAGAACGTCACGTGCAATGTGAATGTCTGGTCTTTCAGTTCGACCAGGAGCACACAAAAATGATTGGCCATTAAAAAATAAAGAAAAGACACAAAATGATTACCATTTCTTACCAAAAATACAATTTGATTTGTATCCGTGTGAAAACCCTTGCTTGTCCTGGCTTTTCAACAGAGCCCGATTGAATCACTAGATCTTTTTTCTGAATTTCTCTCAATTTCTACTGAAATAAAATGCATATCAATGCAGATGTGAAAAGATATATGCTATGTACATTGCTTTCAGAGTGATTTGAAATGCAAAGAAAATGGGATTTGGTGTTAATAATTTGACCAAAACCTTGCCCACGAGGAATCCACTGACCAGCGCAGCTGGCAGCCCCACCAAGGTGCCTTTAACGCTCACTAGATGGCCTCGCACAAGGTCAGTAAATCCGATCCTCTTACCCAAAATCTTCCATGCAAAACATTGAAAACTTTTTCAAACGTAAAATTTTAAGAACAAACGATTATTCATGGGTTTAATAATATTTGGTCAACATACAACCTCATAATTATTGAAAACAACATCATTTGGCAAGAATATGGCCAACATTGGGCAGCCCTTTACTTTCCTGACACTTGGGATAAATATACAAATCCAACATGAGTAGAATGTACTTGCTTCGGCAGTACATATAATAAAATTGGAACGATACAGAGAAGATTAGCATGGCCCCTGCGCAAGGATGACACGCAAAATCGTGAAGCGTATCCACTTTTTCAACCCCCCTGATACCCCCAAGTTATTTCAACCACTTGACTTACTTCTCGGGTCAATTTCTAACTCACCAGATCCATTAAAATAACAAGCTATAGTCCCTTCACCTCTTCGTGGAAAAATTTTGGTATCTTAAATATTTCTGGGTTCATTACATATTATAATATATTTGGTTATAAAACAAAGTTATACAAGGCATGACGTACAAGTTCAAAAAATTCAGTTCATTAGATAAAAGAAGTAGAAAATGGAATATTCATAGGATAAACGAAAAAAATATTCATCACCCTTGCCCCAAAGGAAAACTTCCCCTGCATTCGAAGATACTTGATACTTAGTTGACCAATTAGTAGACTAAAGTGAGAGGTTTCGTAGTGGAAGCGGGTGCTTGAATAACCATTAGTTCCATACGCCACCGATAGGTGGCAGCACATGACGGTCCCAACAACACTCCCAATCATGCACGCCCGGCAATCTGCGTACAGCTGAAATGTTCGCTCTCAGTAAATTTCGCATGGCTTGGGGGAAGCTTAGGCGAATTTGGTAATTTCTTGTTTGACCGATTCCAGAATATCCTCTCCGCCAGCTCATGCCGGCGGGGACGCGGACTGAATACACAGCACCTTCATAATATGCAGGGGCGCAGCCAGAGCTTTCGTATGGGGGGCACACCAACTTTGAGGGGCACCCCGGGAAAAAAGGGCACTTTTTAACGTAACCTAAAAACTTACTATATCTTTGTTTATATAATTTTTGGGCATCTTTGGTTCAATAAAAATGCAAAGAAATCATTTGAAAACTCGATTAAAACCGAAAAAAGGAACGAAATATCACCAAAATGTCATGGAAGTAGCCAAAACACTACTTTTTTGGATAGATTTAAGGGCAGCCAACTCACGCAAGTACTTAACATCAGAGAAATCAGCGGAGCATGTGATATCTGTTACAATGTGCAGGTTAAGGCATATTGGAGTCGAAAATTTTTCTGTTATGCCCACTGGTTTTGTCGTGACGAGTGAGCCCTAGCTGAATGCGGATTAAGTTCCTTGCCTCCAACAATCGCCGTGGGACGAGGAGTAGTATAGTGTCTTTGGAAGAACACATTTTTGCTGCCGGAAAAATTTGGGAGATACATTTTGAACGCGTTTATTAAGTTCCATATTCGCAAGGCTCGGTCCCAGTTAAGAGTAAATAAAAGGTGAACAGGCCGGTGGTTTGGATGGGGATGGTGTGACAGGGCTAAAAATTGTGAAAACTATTTCTTCATCTAAATTAATTAGTAGAAATCCTGGTTTAGGGGACTGTGCTCTGAGCTCAGGGGCACATGCCTTTTTATCATCCCTTCCCAGAATCCACCAGTATAATAAGCAATTTATATAACCAGGGGTGCCTAGGTATCACAAGCCGTTTTAGAGATTCCTCATTCCCCGTTAGCTCCGTTTTACAAGGGGAGTTTCCATTGGGTTCTTATTCCCAATCTATTCAAGACCAGCTCTGGGGCCCCCAAGTGTGGATCAGAGGCCTCCAGAGCAACTTCCCCATCCCCCAGATGTGCCTCCAGGGAATAGACTAGCTCAGTGACCCCGCCCCAAGATGATGGGAGTTGGCCTTGTGTTCTTATTATCTATCTATTCAAGATCATCTCAGGGGTCCCTGATGTAGATCAGGGCCACAGAGCAGCTCATGCTTCACCCAGGGACTAGACTAGCTCATTGGTCCCAGAGATGAGGTCATCAGACTAGCTCAATGGGCCACAGATAGACTCATGGGGCCTTAAACCAGTTCAAGAAGCCCCAGAACAGTTTAAGGCGCCAGATCACTTCAGGGGGCCTCAAGCCAACTTAAGGGGCTCTCACAAGCTCAGCGCACGGACCAGCTCAGGGTACCCTCAGAACCTAGATCCGCTCTTGGGCCCCAGATCAGCTCTTGGGGCCCCAGATCAGTTCAGGGGCCTCAAGTCAGGTCAGGGGCAAGATCAAGTCAGGGGCACTAATTCAGCTCAGGAATCCCTCACCAGCTCGGGGCCCAAGCAGTTCAAAAGCCCCAGAGCTGCTCAGGGGACACCAGATCGGCCCATAGGGCACCAGATCAGCCTAGGGGACAAACAATCAAATCAGTGGTCCCCGACCAGCTCGGGGCCCAGATCAGTTCGGGAATACCAGATCAAGTCAGGAGGCACTTAATCAGCTCAGGAGCCCCATACCATCTCAGGGACCCTCACCAACCCCTGTGGGCCCAGCTCAGCTCAAGGCCTGGGAGCTGCTCAGGAAATCACGTAATTAACCTAGGAGGCCCGGGTCAGCTTAAAGGGCATAATATTATCCATGGGGCACCAGACTAGCTCAGAGGGAATAAGATGGGCTCAGGAGACACACTGATGACTCAGCAGGCTCCAGATCGACTCAGGGGGCATTAGTTAAGTTCAGGAGGCAGTATATCTGCTCAGGGTGCACCAGATCGATCAGCACAGGGGGCATGTTCAAGTCAGGGGCACTAAATCAGCTCAGGGATCCCTCACCAGCTCCGGGCCCAATCAGTTCAAAAGCCCCAGAGCTGCTCAGGGGACAACAGATGCCCATAGGGCACCAGATCAGCTCCGGCGACAAACAATCAGATCAGTGGTCCCCGACTAGCTTGGGAATACCAGATCAAGTCAGGAGGCACTTAATCAGCTCATAAGCCCATACCATCTCAGGGGCCCTCATCAGCCTCTGTGGGCCCAGCTCAGCTCAGGGCTTTAGATCTGCTCATGAAACCACGTAAGGAGGCCCAGATCAGCTGAAAGGGCACCAGATTTCTCAGGGGGGCATCATATGGGCTCAGGAGGCACCAGATCGACTAAGGGGCATTAGTGCGGCTCAGGTGGCACCAGATCGATCCGCTCGGGGTCCAGATCAGCTCCCAGCCCCCAGACTATGGCAGGAGCCTAAATCAGCTCAGGGAGCAACATAACAGCTCAGGGGACACAAGGTGGACTCAGGGCCCACCAAACCAGTTTAGGGGGGAACCAGACCATCTAAGGAGACATCAATAATCAGTTGAGGGGCACCTAATCAGCTGAAGAGGCACCATATTGACTTAGGATACAGAATCAACTTGGGGAGGCATGATATCAGCTCGGGGGCCCGAATCAGCTCAAGGGGCACTAAATCAGCTATCAGGGCACCAAACAAGCTCGGAAGCATTAGACTAACTCAGAGAGCATTATATAGGTTCAGGAGGCACAATTATTTGCTCAGTGGGGCACTCGATTGACTCAGGGGCACCAGATCAGCTTAGAGGGCAAGTAATCAGCTCAAGGGGCCACGAGATGAGCTCAGGAGCACCAGATTGGCTTCACCCGTACGATTATTGGCGACGATGATGCAATAGGTAGACACATACTAGGTGCCCATACTCTTCCCGGGTGCTTGGAAAGGCGACAAAATGCCCTAGCTGACCGAGAAAGGTATAAAGTTGGCCAAAAATAGTTTCAATCTCTACATGCAGTCCAGTTAAATCTAGGTTCAACGGCTAGGGCTCTAAATTTCGAGCGGCACGGCCCAAATTGGGTACACCACCTGGCAATCAAAAGGGCACCCTGGCAGTGATGGGGGCACGTGCCCCTGTGCCTTCCTGGCTGCACCCCTGGACAGTAGATCAACTCCGGGAGGCATTAAATAAGCTCAGGGGCCCGGATCAGCTCAAGGGGCACTAAAACAGCTAAAAGTACACCAGGCAAGCTCGGAGGCATCAAACTAACCCAGAGAGTATTTTATAGGTTCAGAAGGCACACTTATTTTCTCAGGAGGGCACCAGATTGACTACGAGGGCACCAGATCAGCTCAGAGGGCACATGATCAGCTCCAGGGGGCACCAGATGAGCTCCGCCCGTACGATTATTGGCGACGATGAGGCATTATCTGGAAACGGATTACGTGCCTATGCTCTTCCCGGGTGCTTGGAAAGGCGACAGAATGCCCTAGCTGACAAAAAAGGCACTTAGTTGTCAAACAATAGTTGAAATCGCTAAATGCAGTCTAGTTACATCTAGGTTCAACGGCGCAGGGCACTACATTTCGAGTGGCACGGACCAAAGAGAGTACACCACCTGGCAATCAAAGGGCACCCGGCACCGATGGGTGCACATGCCCCCTGTGCCCCCTGGACGGTAGATAAACTCCGGGAGGCATTAAATAAGTTCAGGGGCCCGGATCAGCTCAAGGGGCAATAAAACAGCTAATCGGGCAGCAGGCAAGCTCGGAGGCATCAGACTAACTTAGAGAGCATTACAGGTTCAGAAGGCACAATTATTTATTCAGGGGAGGGGGCACCAGATTGACTACGAGGGCATCAGATCAGCTCAGAAGGCACATGATCATCTCCAGGGGGCACCAGATGAGCTCCACCCGTACGATTATTGACGACGATGAGGCATTATCTGGAAACGGATTACGTGCCTATACTCTTCCCGGGTGCTTGGAAAGGCGACAGAATGCTTTAGCTGACCAAAAAGGCACTTAATTGTTAAACAATAGTTGAAATCGCTAAATGTGGCCTAGTTCCATCTAGGTTCAACGGCGTAGGGCACTAAATTTCGAGCGGCACGGCCCAAAGGGGGTACACCACCTGGCAATCAAAAGGGCACCCGGCACCGATGGGGGCACGTGCCCCCTGTGACCCTGGCTGCGGCCCTGGACAGTAGATAAACTACGGGAGGCATTAGATAAGTTCAGGGGCCCGGATCAGCTCAAGGGGCACTAAAACAGCTAATAGGGCACCAGGCAAGCTCGGAGGCATGAGACTAACTCAGAGAGCATTATATAGATTCAGAAGGCACAATTATTTTCTCAGGGGGGGGCACCAGATTGACTACGAGGGCATCAGATCAGCTCAGAAGGCACATGATCAGCTCCAAGGTTCAAGACCAGCGCTCAGGGGGCACCAGATGAGCTCAAGGGGCACCAGTTTAGCTCTGCCCATACGATTATTGGCGACGATGAGGCATTATTTGGAAACGGATTACGTGCCTATACTCTTCCTGGGTGCTTGGAAAGGCGACAGAATGCCCTAACTGACCAAAAAGGCACTTAATTGTCAAACAATAGTTCAAATCGCTAAATGCAGTCTAGTTCCATCTAGGCTCAACGACGTAGGGCACTAAATTTCGAGCGGCACGGCCAAAAAAGGGCACACAACCTGGCAATCAAAAGGGCACCCCGGCACCGATGGGGGGCACGTGCCCCTGTGCCCCCCTGGCTGCGCCACTGATAATATGATACGTTCATATAATAACACGTTACATATTATATAACGTCCGCAAAATGTTGGGCGTTCACGGACCGTCACCCCTTGTCAGACACCGTCAGTCAAATGGTTGACTCCTCTGCCCTTCGTCAGCATTTGCCAGTAATCGCCAGCAATCGCCAGAGACCCGTCTCAGCAACAGAATTTCCTATTTTCGGTTTGCTCATGGCTTTGACGAAATAAATCATTGAAGTATTAATGATGTTTGTTCTAATGGTTTGCGATTTATAAGGGATTTGATCAGTCTAAATTTGAACAATTTTGGACACCATGACGCCACAGCTCGACATGTACTTGATTCAATTGTAGAAGGTAGAAAGGTAGCAGAATGCCGTTGCCAGCACCGTTCTGATTTTTTCATACCAGCACTTCTTCCCGAGATCGTAGAGAAGGAGTCCGACCGGACCTCCCGACGGTTGAAGTACGAAAAGAACCTGGGAAGTGCCGGGTTAAAATAGCCACTCGCCATAGGCGGATCCAGGGGGCAAGGGGGGGCACGTGCCCCCCGATCGACCCTCGGCGCCCCAAGGTCGATGGCGCCCCCTGAAATGTCGCTTCCCACCCCCCAGGATACGAAAGTCGGCGCCCACCGACAGGATTTGGCGCCCACCTGATAGGTTTTGCCGGTCATAAGTGGCGCTCCCCTGGTCCGGATGGCGCCCCCGGGAAGTTTCCCTCCCCGATCGGCAATCCTGGATCCGCCTATGCCACTCGCAGCCATAAATCACCGTGAACGCTAGTGCGGCCGGGTCATGTGCAGAGATGGCCTACGCTACGTTACGTTACCGAATTACGCTCCGTTACAATTCGATTTGGGCCAAAACTACGCTACGCAATTACGCTACGTTATATTTCATCGTCTACGGAATTACGGCATTTTAGCTACGGCTACGGTTTAAGTATATTGTACTTTGAAGTTGAAATTTTGTTCACCCATTTAAAGAAAATAGAAGCTGTACTATGTAAAATAAAATATTTATCTTCTTCCAAACCACACATCCTGAACCGAAGGTGCCCCACGTACACATTCAGATAGACACAGCGCGGGGGCATTTTCCGGTCGCTGGTTTCACACGCTTTGTCATAAGTTGCGTTTTGATAAATAAAATTATTTTGAAGTGACTGATGTGTGTGATCAAGGGTCGGAAATTCTTGTCACTAGTTGCAAGACAAATCCATAAATAGAAATCAACCGACTTCTAGTTTGTATATGCCCAATAACAGGGGCGCCGCCACAGAATTTTCGCAGGGGGGACGGACCCGGACTGGTGTTGACTGGGGGAGGCGAATTTTGAGCATATTCGGTACCTGACAGCCTTAATGACCATTGGCACAAAAATTTGGGGGGGACGTCCCCCTGGTTGGCTAACAGGGGGGACGCGTCCCCCTTCCCCCGCTTTCGGCACCCATGCCCAATAATGTGTCCGTGATTTACACTACCCATCAAAAAGTCCCGATCTTAATTGACAACGATTTGATGCATTTATCGTCAAATTGTGTAAAGTTTGTAATTTTAGAGACATCGTTCTGTCGTTAATTTTTCAAATATGTTCAAATCTATTTCAAATTTCAAATTAAAACAAATCGTTACCAAGAATCCTTAGCACTGCAATCGAGATCACGAGAAGTTATTCACATATATGAAGTAATTTGTTCGTAGTACGCTACGATACGCTAAATTTTGGCGTAGTACACTACGGAATTCGCCCAGCTACGCTACGTTCCATTTCCAGAACTACGGCTGCGGAAAAATACTTTCGTAACGTAGCGCGGGCATCTCTGGTCATGTGTACTAGGCAAAAAACAAAATTTTTAAATTGACTGATTTCAATTAAACAGAAACCTCGCTTAAGCTTTGCGTCAGCCCGTTAACTAATGCACCAACATGCCAATGTAAAGGTTCCATTTCTGTGCGCGTGCCCATTTCTGTGTAAGAGCCTGCCCATTGGGCACTTTCGAACGTAAAATAATGGGACGATTTTCGATTTGCTTCTAATCTAGTAGGCCAAAAGCAGGGCACTTTAAAAACGAAAAGCATCTTTAAATGTATACACGTTTTCAGCTCTATGGACTCGGGTGACCTTTGGGACCAATTTTGGCGGCCACAAGTAAGCGATTACACTGTACACGTTTAAAGACCTAAGATTAAAATCTGAGCATAAGATATTGGCCCACACTGCGGTAATGCGTGAACGACCATGCCACATATTTATATTAAAGGATTCATACCACGTGATGCAGGCAGTCCACTTCTTCAATTAGGCCCGAAGTGTTTCAAATTCCAGGGTGCTAGGTGGAAAGCGACACCCGGGAAAGCTGAATTTTTACTCACTTCTGGTTTGGTTTTACTAATTTTTACGCTCACATTTCGCGTACAGCTTTTTTAGCACAGTTCAACGATGATGGTGCATATCAGCCGTCTCTCAGAATAAAAGCATGCGTAGTATCATTCAATTTCGAAATTGCAAGATCATTCGATGCAGAAAGACAAGCTGTACCTACTGATTAAATGATTTGAAGAAAAAAATCACTCAAAATTGTCGGTTATATCACCTTTTTCACATCACCCCAAGCTTTCGCTAATGTAAAGCAAAGAGGAAAGACCGCTCCCTTGTACAAAATTCCAAATGTGACAGGTAAGCTTTTTTCCATTGGACAGCGGATATGACCTCATTTAAGGTATTAGGGGAATCCGAATGAAAGTTCTTCCTAAACTTTAAACAAATGTTGAACTAATGGTTTTATCAGATTTTCACAACTTAGTAGCCTTTGCCGACTAAATTTTCCAACAATAATTGTAAACTCGGCACCCTGGCAGAAACCCAGTTTTGGGACACTGAGCTCCACTTCCCCTTTGAACCGTTGCCGGCAGACTGCAGAATAGTGCTTCGATCACCAATACGACTAAAATACAGAACGCTGCAGTAAACATTGCGCCTAACGACCATGCCAACCCTCGACCCCGAACCAACGGAAATAAAGGAAAGTGACGGAACCAACATATCTCTAAAATAATGAACCCCGATCATCAACCTCCTACACATTATATGATCAATCAATAACCAATCCACTCAGAACGCAGTTCTCCCAATGCTACCAATTAATATTGGAGACATAACGGTCTTCAGGAGCGCTAGATTCCCGCGAGGAGAACAAGAGCGCTAATTTCCCGCTCAGGAAAAACTGCCACAACTCCTCATCGTGGATTGAGACACGCGAAAATTCGAGTAAATGATCGCAATAAGACCTATAGAAATGATCCTGTAGAAGTAAGGTCTTGAGCGAAAACCTCAGCTCATGTGACATAATTCAAGGGGAAAGGTCAGAAGAGGAAAGATACCTGAAAACAGCTACGGCCTGCGCGTTTGCATACGCATTATAAGCCAAATGTCATTTGTAATACCTTCATTGAGCCTTGAGCGGTCTTAAAATGGGCGTTGGAGCAGATTTTGCGCCCAGAGTTTTTCAAAACGTTCGCAAACTATGCTGCCGCACCCTCTCGAAAGGCGTGCGTCATCTGTTAGTAGAGCAGCATAGCTGTGGTTCAGCCTATGGCCACTCCTTATGGAACGAATGGCGCTTATTCGGGGCAGTAGAGGACCCCGGCGGCCAATCCAGAGCCGCCTTCACGGTGACGTCATGCCGACGATAATGTTTGCCATAGCGTGCTGTGTTAAAGGTGATCAAATTCAAACGTCTTTTACATGTCACAATGTCTTACACGGATTTTTTATCATAAGCTGTCATAATTTGTTTCCAGAACCGACCCTCACGAGAAGATATCCTTCAAATTAATTAAAAATGTGCATCTTAAGTTAGTTCCACAAATTCCATAACGCTGAAGTCTTAATTACGCAGCTATATCGCTGTAAAATCGCAACGAGATGTCCACTTGGCGAGGTGACTCCTTTAAGGGGCCACCATTATGTCAAGTTATCTTGGTAGAGAACCGAAGATCCACCCCATTACCAGACATGTTCACATACCTACTGCCAATACACGCAACCATAGAGAACCAGAAGACCGAAAACCCGGAAGTATCGCATCACAGACTCAGGAGGTTCAAGAATCAGGGGCGACAAAAGTGACGGTTTTGTAATGATTGTACGATTGTGTAATGATTGTAACGATTTGGGTTTTAGTTTGTTCGCCCCTGGCGCCGCCACTGCTGGTTGGTACGGCGGACCAATGAGTCAGCCGCTAGCCACGTGTCTGGGTTAGTTCCGAACGCCACCACCAGGTGAAACCCCAGTCAAGTGAATACCGAGCTACGGGCGATACGGACAATTTCGCGTGGCTAACGTATGTACGCACGCAAAAGTAGGTCTGCTAAAGTCTAGCTTAAGAGTGTAGGGTAAAATGTTCGCAATGCAAAAGTACGAAAGGAAAAGTTCGTACCAAATTAATCACATAAGGTTAAAAAAATCGCAATCAAACTAAAGATTGGGGGGGAAAAAAGGGAAAACAGTTGGTAAAGATAAAGTTCGTACAGTAAAAAGTACGCAAAGTAAACCTAATGGAAAAAGTACGTAACGGAAAAAGTTCGCATGGTACCTATAAAATACGTAATGATGCTGGCCAAAGTAACATGCAGATCCATATTACATTGGCCAAAGTATCACGATCATAGTATCACGATGCAAGAGAACCACGATCAGGAGCGGATCCAGATGCCTATTAAGGGGGGGCTGACTGCGCCCGGCCTTATCAAGGGGTGCGTTTCCGCAAAACTTTGCAATACCCTTTAAACAGTAATTTTCGTAAGCAACAATACCTGAAAAATATATATTTCCAGGTGAGCTTAAGCCTCACTCTTTGTAGCTCGCTAAGTTTTTTTAATATCCTTTGAATTTGTATTCTAGGGATGCTATGTACTCACTATTCTAGTACATTCATGTATGCGTTTTCTTCAGAATTGACTACGCCGCAGGTTTCTAAAAATTCACCCAGGAACTTCTCGCATTCTTAGCATTCTTTTACTCACTTGACGGCTGCTTCGGCACATCTGGAATCCCACAGATAACGGAAAAAATGGTCAGGCATACTTTCTTCACGCCTGTGCTTACCCATGTGGCTTTAACCATTTTCCAACACTTGTACCACGGAGCTGTGACTTTATCGTTAGCTGGACACCACTTGTTCTTGGATGGTAACAGATGGTCAATTGGGTTGTAATAGGTGGCGCTGTAAGCGGGGACGGGAACGTTGGTGTTGCATGACCTCCGCCAGGTTGCGGACAAAACAACATAATAAAGACTCTCTATGTTTAAACGCACAAGTACAGATGTCTTAAGAGCGTCTTGCCAACGTACGTTGGGAAAAGGCAACATGGGGTAAGCACAGGAGTGAAGAATGATAAAGTATGCTCGTAATTGCAAAAAGTACGTATGGAAATAATTCGAACGGTATAAAGCAATTAACGTAAATTGTTCTTAATGAAAAATGTAAGTTTGGCTAAAGTTTGTACCGTATAAACACATATGTAAAACGTTTGCCATGGAAAAAGTACGGGCCAACAAAGTCCAAACTGTGATTAAGGAAAGTAAGACAGAAACGATTGAAATCGATGCAGGCCAGGTGAAAATGTATACTTCCGCAAAACAATGTTTCGTCTTGATCTGCATGTGCCAATTGTAATCTTCCTTAGAAAACCCACAAGTCCAACTCTACAGTACATACATTCCCATGACGTATTTTATACCATATGGACTGTTTGTTAGGTAAATTTTCATTACGAAGATAACACATTTAATACCTTATACCGTACAAACTTTATTTCCATGTACTTTTTCCTTTTCAAAGATTTTTTCTACTTACATGATATCCTTACTTGTTTTTTATACTTCATGAATAGTATCCACACGTATTTTCGCGAACAAAGGTTTTACATAGCGCATTGTATTTTTGTATGAATTTTATTTTTACGTTCTCTTTCGATTGCAAACAGTTGACGTTACGCACTTAAGGGCGTTCGAACTTTTTCGTACAATCTTTACCCGTACAATCAATTGACCTGACATACTTTTTTCACTTCTATACTTACCCATGTTACCTTTTCCCAACGTACGTTAGCAAGACGCTCTTAAGACATCTGCACTTGTGCGTTTAACCATAGAGAGTATTTACTACGTTCTTTTGTACGCAACCTAGCGGAAGTCATGAAACTCCAAAGTTGCCGTCCCCGCTTACAGCGCCACCTATTACAACCCAATGAACCGTCTGTTACCAGCCAAGAACAAGTGGTGTACAGCTAACGATAAAGTGACAGCTCCATGGTACAACTGTTGGAAAATGGCTAAAGCCACGTGGGTAAGCAGAGGCGTGAGGAAAGCATGCCTGACATTTTCTCCGTCATCTGGGGGATTCCAGACTCAGATGACAGAGAAAATGGATGTGCCCATGGAGGCGTCGTTTAGGTAAGGGACTCATAAGAATGTCAGATGTCGGATGCCACGCAGCAGTTCATTGACCAACTACCAGATGGCGCTTTAAAATTTATTGAGTGGATTTTAAAAACCTGCGGCGGGTTCAATGCTGGAAAAATAAAAACATGATGTCGTATAATTACTGAGCGCAAAGTATCCCTAGAAAAAAATTATAAAAGATATCTTCTTTAAAACTTTTCAAAGTACAAAGAATCAGGTAATGTATGCAAAAACTCGTCGAATAATTTTCCACAGTCCAGAAGTGAGGGGTAACGGACGTGGCCGATAATTTAGCTTTGCGCAGTGGCGATACAGTAACCAATGAGGTCCATCCGAGGTGCTGTTATTGCTAGTTGAAAACTTTACCCAATACCCCGCCGAGACGACGTGAAATACCGTCGGCATAGGCAATTTTTGAATGGTCTACCAAGGCCACATATATTACCATCAATACGTTAGGATTGGGAGCAGTATACAATAAAGTTTCGGCAAAACAGAAGTTATTGACCTTGATTATACAACCTATAAATTATCTTCACAGTCCGTCTCCCTGAACGTTTCCAATGTATCCAGCCGAAAAGATTGTGCCTGCCACCCACGTAAACTCCGCGAAAAAATTTACTCAGATTTTATGCACACTATCGGGTAAAAAATTACGACAATAAAAAATAGAGTTCTGCAAGCACAGCGCATGTTAACACCGACCCAACACCTATTTTGTTTTCGTGCCGGACCAGACACAGACTATACCTTCACACAATTTATCACCCTCTGGCCGGAGACAATTCTCAAGGTCCCCATAATAGTAATTGTCGCCAACCTGTACCTCAATACTGATTTTGCGCTAGGGTGCTGAGTGTAAAATTAATATTGGAAAATATAATTGGCAGGTTGAAAATACAAAAGCTACAATATTGAGAAATCCAATTAAAGCCCTTATCTAAACCCGATTTAAAGTTTAGGAATCAATTGTTCATCAAAATTCCCTGACTTCCATACTTTAATCACAGAGCATACACCAGCAGTGGCATTTCAATAGGGTGCTCAGGAGCTGAAGCCACCTCCCCATGTTCGAGTGCCAATAGGTAATAAATATGCGGAGGCTGTCCCCAGGCAATGGTAGAGAAAGTTCGAGCACCCTAGCCCCTCCCCCCCGCAAAACGAATTGGAGTCTTGGATCCGCCACTGTACCCCCCGGATGATTGAATTCTGCTAAGAAAACCTCCGATAGATAGCAAGTGCAAATTGAGCAAAAATGGCAAATAGGTGAGTGAAAAATTCAGTTTGCCTGGGTGTCGATCTCCACCCAGCACCCTTGGATTTGTAACACTGTTTCCAAAAAAAGCGAAAGCGAGGACCTGTTGATTTCCATCCTTGATCACGATGTTAGGCTCCCCCCCCCAACAACCTCTGACCTGGATGCAATCCTGTTCTGGACAGTCTCCCAAAACCTGGGGTGCTGGGTGCAGAAGGACACCCAGTCAAGCAGAATTTTTCACTCACTTTTATATATTTTTTGCTGAATTTTCCTCTCACTTCCAACAATACTTACAACTATTTAATTTTACTCAACAATACTTACTACAAAGGCCAGTTCCATTGCCTCCTCTACCAACGTCCACTGGAAAAAGAGACCAGCAGAATCGACTAAAAGATCGCCAAATTAACTCGGCTCTTATGCGCTTCTTTGGCTTTTCTGCAAGAAAATCTGGCGATGTCTATTTTTCTAGCCAATTATACCTGGCATCCTTATATATACCGATTTCAGTGGAACAACTGAATCGAAATTCTGGCGCGGGCAAGACGCTCCAAGTGCCCCCGCCCCACCGGAGAAAGTTCCGATGGGTGAACACCGCCACTAAATTCCACCACTCACAAAATTGGTGAGTGGAAAATTAGACACCCTAGCCTTGTGCTGCCAAAAAAATGAGCTGACCGCTTTGAAAGATACATTTCTGGAAAGCAGTTTATCTGTGCACATGACTTCTAGGCTTACGTCCTTGAAAAGTTGTTTTTGTATTTCTGGTACTGAGAATAGTGAAAAACCATTTTTGGTCATCTTGTTGTGAAAAGCAATTATCTTGAAATTTGTATGCTAAGCAGCATATTTTTGACATTGCATGGTAGAAAATTGACCATTTATTTTGAAGAAAATAATTTTTATCCATATCAGCCCTCCATTGCTGCGTCCATGCCCTGTGACACCCAAATCCACTCACGACACCCTACGACACCCTAGGCATAAATATGCTGATATTTATGTTCAACTGAAAGTGTCCGGTACTTGAATACATTCAAACTCTACATTTTCATTAAATGATTTTTTTGGGCAACAAGAATGCATCCAGTTACCCTTCAAACATCGGCACTTTTTTGTATGGCTGGTCTACGGCGTGGACTTACCAAATCGCCGTCTTTACATCTAGTAAATAAAAGCGGCATCTTAAGGCTTTTTGGAAGGCCGGTTTCATATTCGTTATTGACAAAACATTGTTAGTCTTCCTCTTGGTGTGCTTTTAGTTGTATAATTTTCTAGTCTATAAGGATTTAGAAAATTAATTTAGAGCAATTTTTGAAATGCGAATTATGTTGCTCATGCGACCGGCAATGATTGCGATCATAAATTTAAATTAGTAGTTGCTCTGACGCTGTCGCAACCCGCCGCGCCTGGCTGATTGTAGACGAAAGGAAGAAACCGAGTGTATATGTGAAGAGAAGCAGGGGAATTGACAGGTAAAGAAAAGAAACTTTTAGCAAGAGTCTGGAACAAGGTAATAGAAAGAAGGTAAACCAAAGCTCTGTTGCTCAGGCTTGGAGGCCTGTTTCATTTTTTACAGCTGATTGCTGATCGTCTTAGGACAAAAAAGACATCTTTGAAAGATTAAAGGGAGAAAATAATATTTTTTTGAATTACATTGTCATATTTGATAGACAAAAAACAAGTTTGAGAAATTTCTATAGCTTAAATCCAGGTCAAATATTGTGCTGGCACAATAGTGCTTTGTCTATGGAGCTGGCACAAAGCTGGCTCACGTGTTGAAGGAATAGGAGCTTTTTCGCACACAAACTGGCGCATTAAAGGCAGTTCAGTTTCTCTCTCTATCGTTGCTTTGATTACTGTGTCGTTTGACTTCATGTGTGAGTTTATGCGTGTGTCTGTGGTGATATACTGTTCATTTCGTGCCTAAATTCTGTTTTTCCTATCCTATGATGAAGTCTTCCTGGGAAAAATATGTCAACTGCTGCCTACCAGGGTGCTGCAGCAGGAAAGACGAGGGAAGCGATATAGTGCTCTTCAGGATTTCAAAGGAACCAGCTCGGTTAGCAGTGTTTTCAAGTATTTTTTTCACTTTAATATTAGGGTATAAGTAGTTCCAACTTTTTCAATGACAATAATTTGGCCAATAGGTACTAGGCAAGGAGGCTAGTAGTTTCCAGTGCTGTTCACACAATAAAAATAGGTGGTCTGTGATCGTTATTCCGCGATTGAAAATTGGATGGTCAGCAACCGAAATTCCTACAGTTGATGGCCCTTCTATGGTTTAGAAAATGTATATACAGGATTTTCAGATTTGCTGACCTAGCGTCACCTCATGAGATGACCTCTCCCATTGAAATAACATAGGGGAAATCTGTGTTATGATGTAGAAGTCACAAATATTACTTCCCTGGTTTACTTACCTGGTTGGTTCCCTGATGCCAGAGTGACCATCAGGGTAGAGGGGAACAGCGGGGAAAGATGGAGGGAACCTTAGTGAAAAGACACTCCAGTTGTCTGTTGTCTGTGAATGTGGTATTGTGGAACTGCTGACTAAAATTCTGTGATGAACAGCGCTGGTAGTTTCAAGCCAAATGTCTTCTGGCTCATCCAGTTGATGTTTAGGATAAATTGCTGGCAAACTTTTGGCATTTTAGCAAATGTACGCTACATAAAATTTACTGTGTTTGTAAGAAATATGCTTTTTTCACTTGTTGGATTGAATTTGGGCAAAGGATTAATTAATTTTTATATGGCCTATCAATGCTCATTGAGATCACCCTACAAGTGTTCTCTGCTGCTGCAGGAGAGTAGTTAGCATGTTGTATTTTTGGCCTCATCTAATTGTGTGCGGAACTTTTTGTTTTTAATTGAATTGATCTTACATAGATTAATTAAGATCCCAAAAAGGTTAAATGTGAAATGCAGTTAGGGATGCAACAAGAAGATTGCTATATTGTTCTTGGGCAGATATTTTGGGATGAGTCATACAGAAAATTATTTGTCTTATTATGGTTAGTACATGCATATTCCATCTTCTGGCAGGTTGCAGGCATGGGTCTCAGAATGCCAGGGCCTAGGAGCGTCGATTGGAAGTGAGCGGGCCAGAGTGTGCTCCCAGCACTTCATGCCCAGCGACCTCATCAGAAAGTCCGGCCGCACTATCCTGAGAAAGGCTGCTGTTCCAATCAAAACCACCTTTCGGGACATTTTGAAGTAAGTCAACCACTGAAAATATTATTCAACATCCTTTGGTATATCATGTTTATGTTCTGTGCCTTTTCAAGTTGAATCCCATTTCTGAAATATTCAATGGCCTAAAATATATATAAATATATTTATTATTAACAGTGCTTATGTCCGCGATCGCTATTCCGCGATCGAAAATTGGATGGTCTGCGACCGCGATTCCGCAGTCACGGAATATTTATTTAATTCTGAATTAATATTCCGTCATTTTTATTTCCACGATCGGCCATCGATGGTTAAGTTTGGGCGAACCGCTGAGTCCTGGGGCGCCCCTCCCCCTTCCCGCTAATAGCAGCTTAACTATCCACGCGAGTGGCGGGACAGGGTTGCGTTGCCTCCCTGTGTTCCCGGAGGTCTTCACCGTGTCGCCACGAGACGGGGCGTGCTCGCCCAGCTTGTCCAGATTGGGGCATACTTGTGAGCTTTAGGGGCCTGCCCCGATTGCATTGCTTTGCTTATGCTCGTTTTACTGTAGTGTCGTGTATTAGTATCAATTTATGTCGATGGATTTAAGCTTTTGCTTCCAAGCCATAAAAATTAGCCCACAGACTATTCTGCCACTGACTGGAAGTCTGGTAGCTATTGGGATGAAACTGAGTCTGAGACTGGGAGTGGGAGGGGGTTTGAGTGTCTCCGATTGAACTTGGCTTTACGAATTTTGCTTTTAGACCATAGTTTCTTTTAAAAATCTTACGTAAACAATTCTTCAGACACCACTTGAGAACATACACCAGTTATCACGACGATTCAGATGATATAGATCCCCCAAAGGATTAATTTCTCACTTAGCAATGTCTATTGCAAGGTACCTGAGAATGTTCCTGTTCAGCACACTCCAGTGAGGCAGAGGAGCGGCGCCGGGAACCCGCGCAGGCTGCTGTACGCCCGAAGCCTTCAGCCTGGTGCTGAACGGGGGGTGTACATATATATGTTTGTGGAGTTTCGGAGTTCTCTGGGCACTAGTTTCCTCATGTCTTCGGCTGTGGTGTACATATATGTGTTTGCGGACTGCCGGAGTTCACTGGGCACTGGTTTCCTCATGTCTTCAGTGGTGATGTACGCAGAGGTGTTTGCGGGGTGTCGGAGTTGACTGGGCACTGATTTCCTCATGTTTTCAGCGGAGATGTACGCAGAGGTGTTTGCGGGGTGTCGGAGTTGACTGGGCACTGATTTCCTCATGTCTTCAGCGGAGATGTACGCAGAGGTGTTTGCGGAGTGCCGGAGTTGACTGGGCACTAGAGGACACAAGTGGTACAGGTGTTTTGCCTGAGAAAGGAGGGATGAATTCATTATCTGGGCGTCTGCTTGGTGCTGATCGAGCTGTTATTTAATCTTGCTTAACTCTGTGGATGACTATTATGTGGAATTGGGCTTACAGAAGGGATATGGCTCATGAAGACCAATTATGTGATTATGTTACGGATGTTATTACTTCTCATGACTTCAAGAGTTCGTGGGTCTTGTACTCCCGTAATGGTAATGTGGTCTGCTTCCATGTATTCGCTGTGCTCAGTTGCATGGACGATGCTCTGTTATTTGTCTTTTCAGTCTTTAAATTCTCGGAATTGTTGCGTTAAATTTTTGGATAGTTTTGATGGCATGTAGCTGCAGTTCAAGGGATCGCTAGTTTTGCATCAGAAGCCGTTGACGAATGAAGTAGAGTATGCGGTTTGCTGTATGTTGTGCTGCGTGCTGAATGAGAACTCCTCGTAGCCTCCACTCAGTAAATACAATGTTTTTGAAAAGTATTCTTTCATTGAATTTCAACTGTACTGAACGACACAGTTCGCATATTTCAAGGTGTTCAAGGCACGTGATATTTTCTTCGTCCTCAGAAACAGTGACAGAAGTATGGGAAAAGTTGAACATGCGCACTGGAGGGAGTCTGAAACTTACGCGCGCCGGAGGGGGCTGGTAGGCCCCTAAGGTCTCGGAAAGCAAGAAAGTTAAAAAAACGTGCGTTTAAGGGTTAGTGGTGGCCGAGCTGTGCTACATTTTTACCAAGTTTCATTGACCTTGGTCAATATATTCAAGGTCAAACGAGGTCACAAATATCAAATATTGGCCGTGTTGGAGACCTCCGAGAAATGCCAGGATTTTTCGGAACCCAAGACAAAACTTTCGCTTCCTACCCACCCCCTAGGATGCAAAAATCGACGCCCGCGAAAGGATTTGGCGCCCCCAGGGCCAAGTGGCTCCCCCGGGGAGATAAACGGGGCACCCCCACCCTCCGTTGCCACCGCTTTGCCCCTTGATTTTCTTTAAAAAATCATATTTTTTCACGATTGTGGGCTCCGTTGCCCCAAATCTTCGGGATTGATCCGGCCCTGGTGCCCCCCTTCACGATCGGCGGTTCTGAATCCGCCCGTGGAAGGGGCTTGAGCCACCCTAGCTTCCTTGTATCGCCACTGCTTAGACCCGTTGTCCAGGGGGACGAAAAAAGCATTTGCTCCCCACCCTCTGTTGCCCCGCCCCCTCTACCCCTCTGTTGCCCTAAGGCACTGGCTGATCCAGGGGGGGGCAATGGGGCATTCGCCACCCAAAGCCCCCGATTTTTTCCTTTTTTACCGAATTTCTTTAAAAACCATATGTTTCACGATTCTTTTCCCGTTGCCCCCCCAAACCGTCGGACTGCATTCGCCCTTGGCCTAATGTGGCCCGCGGCGGAAAACGGGGCAATTCCCCCTTCCCCCAGCCCTCCATTGCCACCGCTTTACCGCTCGATTTAAAAAAAACCATATGTTTTCTCGATTTTGGGCTCCATTGCCCCTGTCGTTTTTATAACACACGCTATTTCGGGTATCTCCTGAATCGGCGGATTTTTCATCAGCTGGCCTGAAATTGTTTTGATGTCACGTGATTTGGCCGCCCTGGTCTGGAAGAGTTTATTGCCATGATAGAAAGTTTGTAGTTTCGTCTGGGTTAGTTAAGTGTAAACCAAGGCTCTACTGGGCCCTAGCATAGGTGTATGCGAGGTGCAGTGATTGAGGTCAGGAGTGGCTTCCAAAATTCCGATAGCTATAGGTATAGGTATAGGAGGGGCATGTCCCAGACGGGAAAACTATACAGTGTATGCTTAGATAACTAATTTTGGAACTAGGTATTGCATGAAAAAATCCCTTTTAATTTTTCACCACCTGCCGATCTCGGAGGCCCCCTCTGCAGAGTTGGTCTAAGGGTGCCCCGATATTTCGTCTCAGGGGCCCTTTAAAGCTGGTCGTGTGGGAGAGGAGAGGAGGGGCACAAAAGTTGGTCTAGGGAAGCCCCCAAGAGTCTTGGTGGCTCCCAGAGTTCTTTCATCCGAAGGTTGGTCCCAGAGGCTCCCAACAAGTTTTTTATTTCTGGAAACTCACCAACTCCTTAAAAAAATTAAAGACTGCATCAAGGCGTTTCAGCTGGTAAAGATTTACCTGCTTAACCCAAATTTTTCACATGAGAATAGTCAAACAATGCTGTTTAGGGACGATTTAAAAATATTTACTTTGAGAAAATTAAAGGAAATATCCATCCTTCAGTTCCAACAAGGGCTCTGAGAGTTTACCACCTGAGTACCCAAATTGGAAATTTTTTTACTCCGCCATACATTTTGAGGGGAATTTTCCACTCACTCGCCATACGTTCCGAGCTGAATTTTCCACTCAACACCCTAGCGCAAAACCTATTTTGGGTCACTGGTTCTGGAGCTGCCCGTTTATCGTTAACGGCACACGATTTAGTATTGGTTCTTACAAGATGGTGCGTTGGGTGGAAACTGGGCATGGCTTGGTAATGGTTGGTAAAAGCTGGTACATTGGGTGGCAATAGGCGGCGCTGTAAGCAAGGACAGAAACTTTGAAGCTCCATTCCCTCTTACAAGAAGTAGTAAGAAAAAGTTTGCATGCTTTAGGAAATTTGCACGCAAAAGTACGGATGTCTAAAGTGCGTATCGCTAACGTACGCTGGATAAATGCAACTTAGGAAAGCCAAGAGTGACAAAAGATAAAGAAGATATGTTCGCAACTGAAAAGGACGTATGGAAAAAGTTCGTACGGTATAAAGTAAGTAAAGTTATGAACTTTTGAAATTATGATTTTTTCCGTTAGGTACCTTTCCATGAGGAGGATTAAACGTTTTAATTTCTATACCGCGCAAACTTTATTTTTACGTACTTTTTCCGTTACATATATTTTTCGTTACTTACATGATACCCCTATTTGTTTTTGTACTTGAGTTTTATCCACACGTATTTTTTCGCGTACAAAGGTTTTACATTGCGTATTGGATATTCCATGAATTTTATTTTTACGTTCTCTTTCGATTGTGAACAATTGACGTTACACACTTTATACCGTACGAACTTTTCCGTACGTACTTTTTCATTACAATCAATTGACCTCACCTACTTTTTTCCTTCTCTGCTTACCCATGTTGCCTTTCCTGAACGTACGTTAACAAGACGTTCTTAAGACATCTGCACTTTTGCGTTTAACCATAGAGTCTTTCCTACGTTCTTTAGTACGCAACCTGGCGGAGGTAATGGAACTCCAACGTTACCGTCCCCGCTTACAGCGCCACCTATTACAACCCAATGGACCATCTGCTACCATCCAAGAACAAGTGGTGTCCAGCTAACGATAAAGTCACAGCTCCGTGGTACAAGTGTTTGAAAATGGCTTAAGCCCCATGCGTAAGCACAGGCATGAAGAAAGCATGCCTGACGTTTTCTCCTTCATCTGGGGGATTCCAGATCCAGATGACAGAGAAAATGGATGTGCCCATGGAGGCATCCTTTATATAAAGGATTCATAAGAGTGTCAGATGTCGGATGCCACGCAGCAGTTCATTGACCAGCCACCAGATGGCGCTTTAAAATGTATTGAGTGGATTTTTAAAAACGTGCGGCGTGTTCAATCCTGGAAAAATAAAACATGAATGTAGTAGAATTACCGAGCGCAAAGCATTCCTAGAAAAAAATCTCTAAAATTTGTTGTTTTAAAACATTTCGAAGTACAAAGAATCAGGTATTGTATGCAAAAACTCGTCGTATAATTTTCCATAGTCCAGAAGTGGGAGGAACGCACTTGGCCGGTACTTTAGCTTTGCGCAGTGGCGATACAGTAACCAATGAGGTCCATCCGAGGTGCTGTTATTGCTAGTTGAAAACTTTACCCAATACCCCGCCGACACGACGTGAAATACCGTCGGCTAAGGCAATGTTTGTATGGTCTACCAAGACCACATATACCACCATAAACACCTCTTAATTGGGAGTAGTAAACAATAAAGTTTCGGCAAAACAGAAGCTATTGACCTTGATTATATAACCTATGAATTATCTTCAGAGTCCGTCTACCTCAACGTTTCCAATGTATCCAGCCGAAAAGATTGTGTCTGCCACCCACGTAACCTCCGCGAAAAATATTACTCAGATTTTATGCACACTATCGGGTAAAAAATTACGACAATAAAAAATAAAGTTCTGCAAGCACAGCGCATGTTAACACCGACCCAACAACTATTTTGTTTTCGTGCCGGACCAGACACAGACTATACCTTCACACAATTTATCACCTTCTGGCCGGAGACAATTCTCGAGGTCCCCATAATAGGAATTGTCGCCAACCTGTGTCTCAATACTGATTTAACACTAGGGTGCTGAGTATAAAATTCATAAAAGATACAATATTGAGAAATCCAATTAAAGCCCTTATCTAAACCCGATTTAAAGTTTAGGAATCAATTGTTCATCAAAATTCCCTGACTTCCATACTTTAATCACAGAGCATACACCAGCAGTGGCATTTCAATAGGGTGCTCAGGAGCTGAAGCCCCCTCCCCATGTTCGAGTGCCAATAGGTAATAAATATGCGGAGGCTGTCCCCGGCAATGGTAGAGAAAGTTCGAGTACCCTAACCCCCTCCCCCGCCAAACAAATTGGAGTCTTGGATCCGCCACTGTACCCCCCGGATGATTGAATTCTGCTAAGAAAACCTCCGATAGATAGCAAGTGGAAAATTGAGCAAAAATGGCAAATAGGTGAGTGAAAAATTCAGTTTGCCTGGGTGTCGATCTCCACCCAGCACCATTGGATTTGTAACACTGTTTCCAAAAAAAGCGAAAGCGAGGACCTGTTGATTTCCATCCTTGATCACGATGTTAGGCTCCCCCCCAACAACCACTGACCTGGATGCAATCCTGCTCTGGAGCTGCCCGTTTATCGTTAACGGCACACGATTTAGTATTGGTTGTTACAAGATGGTGCGTTGGGTGGAAACTGGGCATGGCTTGGTAATGGTTGGTAAAAGCTGGTACATTGGGTGGCAATAGGTGGCGCTGTAAGCAGAGACAGAAACGTTGAAGCTCCATTCCCTCTCACAAGAAGTAGTAAGGAAAAAGTTTTCATGCTTTAGCAAATTTGTACGCAAAAGTACGGATGTCTAAAGTGCGTATCGCTAACGTACGCTGGATAAATGCAACTTAGGACAGCCAAGAGTGACAAAAGATAAAGAAGATATGTTCGCAACTGAAAAAAGGACGTATGGAAGAAGTTCGTACGGTATAAAGTAAGTAACGTTATGAACTTTTGAACTTATGTTTTTTTCCGTTATGTACCTTCCCATAAGGAAGATTAAACGTTTTGTTTTCTACACCACGCAAACTTTATTTTTACGTACTTTTTCCGTTACATCTATTTTTCTCTACTTACATGATACCCTTACTTGTTTTTGTACTTCATGAGTTTTATCCACACGTATTTTTTCGCGTACAAAGGTTTTACATTGCGTATTGGATATTCCATGAATTTTATTTTTCCGTTCTCTCTCGATTGTGAACAATTGACGTTACACACTTTATAGCGTACGAACTTTTTCGTACGTACTTTTTCCATTACAATCAATTGACCTGACCTACTTTTTTCCTTCTCTGCTTACCCATGTTGCCTTTTCCCAACGTAAATTACCAAGACCCTCTTAAGACATCTGCACTTTTGCGTTTAACCATAGAGAGCCTTTATTACGTTCTTTTGTCCGCAACCTGGCGGAGGTCAAGAAACTCCAACGTTCCCGTCCCCGCTTACAGCGCCACCTATTACGACCCAATGGACCATCTGTTACCATCCAAGAACAAGTGGTGTCCAGCTAACCATAAAGTCACAGCTCCGTGGTACAAGTGTTGGAAAATGGCTAAAGCCACATGGGTAAGCACAGGCGTGAGGAAAGCATGCCTGATTTTTCTCCTTCATCTGGGGGATTCCAGATCCAGATGACAGAGAAAATGGATGTGCCCATGGAGGCGTCCTTTAGATAAAGGATTCATAAGTGTCAGATGTCGGATGCCACGTAACAGTTCATTGACCAGCCACTAGATGGCCCTTTAAAATGTATTTGAGTGGATTTTTAAAAACGTGCAGCGTGTTCAATCCTGGAAAAATAAGACATGAAGGTAGTAGAATTACTGAGCGCAAAGCATTTCTAGAAAAAAACTCTAAAATTTTTTGTTTTAAAACTTTTCGAAGCACAAAGATCAGCTAACGTATCCGAAAACTCGTCGTACAATTTTCCATTGTCCAGAAGTGAGGGGTAACGGACGTGGCCGATACTTTAGCTTTGCGCAGTGGCGATACAGTAACCAATGAGGTCCATCCGAGGTGCTGTTATTGCTAGTTGAAAACTTTACCCAATACCCCGCCGAGACGACGTGAAATACCGTCGGCTAAGGCAATTTATGAATGGTCTACCAAGGCCACATATATCACCATAACTGCATTTGGATTGGGAGCAGTAGAGAATAAAGTTTCATCAAAACAGAAGTTATTGACCTTGATTATACAACCGAAGAATTATCTTTAGGGTCCGTCTACCTGAACGTTTCCAATGTATCCAGCCGAAAAGATTGTGTCTGCACCCCCTAACCTCCGCGAAAAATATTACTCAGATTTTATGCATACTATCGGGTAAAAAATTACGACAATAAAAAATAGAGTTCTGCAAGCACAGCGCATGTTAACACCGACCCAACACCTATTTTGTTTTCGTGCCGGACCAGACACAGACTATACCTTCACACAATTTATCACCTTCTGGCCGGAGACAATTCTCAAGGTCCCCATAATAGTAATTGTCGCCAACCTGTGCCTCAATACTGATTTTGCGCTAGGGTGCTGAGTGTAAAATTAATATTGGAAAATATAATTGGCAGGTTGAAAATACAAAAGCTACAACATTGTGAAATCCAATTAAAGCCCTTATCTGAACCCGATTTTAAGTTTAGGAATCAATTGTTCATCAAAATTCCCTGACTTCCATACTTTCATCACAGAGCATACGCCGGCAGCGGCGATTCAATGCGGCGCTAAGGGGCTGAAGCCCCTCCCCGTGTCCGAATACCAATAGGTAATGCATATGCGGAGGCTGTCCCCAGGCAACGTTAGAGAAGGTTCGAGCACCCTAGCCCCCTTCGCCCCGCCAAACAAATTGGTGTCTTATATCGGCCACTGTACCCCTGGATGATTGAATTCTGCTAAAAACCTCCGATGGATAGCAAGTGGAAAATTGAGCAAAAATGGCAAATAGGTAAGTGAAAAATTCAGTTTGCCTGGGTGTCGATCTCCACCCAGCACCCTTGGATTTGTAACACTGTTTCCAAAAAGCGAAAGCGAGGACCTGTTGATTTCCATCCTTGATCACGATGTTAGGCTCCCCCCCAACAACCTCTGACCTGGATGCAATCCTGTTCTGGAGCTGCCCGTTTATCGTTAACGGCACACGATTTAGTATTGGTTCTTACAAGATGGTGCGTTGGGTGGAAACTGGGCATGGCTTGGTAATGGTTGGTAAAAGCTGGTACATTGGGTGGCAATAGGCGGCGCTGTAAGCAAGGACAGAAACTTTGAAGCTCCATTCCCTCTTACAAGAAGTAGTAAGAAAAAGTTTGCATGTTTTAGGAAATTTGCACGCAAAAGTACGGATGTCTAAAGTGCGTATCGCTAACGTACGCTGGATAAATGCAACTTAGGAAAGCCAAGAGTGACAAAAGATAAAGAAGATATGTTCGCAACTGAAAAAGGACGTATGGAAAAAGTTCGTACGGTATAAAGTAAGTAAAGTTATGAACTTTTGAAATTATGATTTTTTCCGTTAGGTACCTTTCCCATTAGGAGGATTAAACGTTTCAATTTCTATACCGCACAAACTTTATTTTTACGTCCTTTTTCCGTTACATATATTTTTCTCTACTTACATGATACCCCTATTTGTTTTTTGTACTTGAGTTTTATCCACACGTATTTTTTCGCGTACAAAGGTTTTACATTGCGTATTGGATATTCCATGAATTTTATTTTTACGTTCTCTTTCGATTGTGAACAATTGACGTTACACACTTTATACCGTACGAGCTTTTCCGTACGTACTTTTTCATTACAATCAATTGACCTCACCTACTTTTTTCCTTCTCTGCTTACCCATGTTGCCTTTTCCGAACGTACGTTAACAAGACGTTCTTAAGACATCTGCACTTTTGCGTTTAACCATAGAGTCTTTCCTACGTTCTTTAGTACGCAACCTGGCGGAGGTAATGGAACTCCAACGTTACCGTCCCCGCCTACAGCGCCACCTATTACAACCCAATGGACCATCTGTTACCATCCAAGAACAAGTGGTGTCCAGCTAACGATAAAGACACAGCTCCGTGGTACAAGTGTTTGAAAATGGCTTCAGCCCCATGCGTAAGCACAGGCATGAAGAAAGCATGCCTGACGTTTTCTCCTTCATCTGGGGGATTCCAGATCCAGATGACAGAGAAAATGGATGTGCCCATGGAGGCATCCTTTAGATAAAGGATTCATAAGAGTGTCAGATGTCGGATGCCACGCAGCAGTTCATTGACCAGCCACCAGATCGCGCTTTAAATGTATTGAGTGGATTTTTAAAAACGTGCGGCGTGTTCAATCCTGGAAAAATAAAACATGAATGTAGTAGAATTACCGAGCGCAAAGCATTCCTAGAAAAAAATCTCTAAAATTTGTTGTTTTAAAACTTTTCGAAGTACAAAGAATCAGGTAATGTATGCAAAAACTCGTCGTATAATTTTCCATAGTCCAGAAGTGGGAGGAACGGACTTGGCCGATACTTTAGCTTTGCGCAGTGGCGATACAGTAACCAATGAGGTCCATCCGAGGTGCTGTTATTGCTAGTTGAAAACTATACCCAATACCCCGCCGAGACGACGTGAAATACCGTCGGCTAAGGCAATTTTTGTATGGTCTACCAAATCCACATATACCACCATAAACACCTCTTGATTGGGAGTAGTAAACAATAAAGTTTCGGCAAAACAGAAGCTATTGAACTTGATTATATAACCTATGAATTATCTTCAGAGTCCGTCTACCTCAACGTTTCCAATGTATCCAGCCGAAAAGATTGTGTCTGCCACCCACGTAACCTCCGCGAAAAATATTACTCAGATTTTATGCACACTATCGGGTAAAAAATTACGACAATAAAAAATAAAGTTCTGCAAGCACAGCGCATGTTAACACCGACCCAACAACTATTTTGTTTTCGTGAAGGACAGACACAGACTATACCTTCACACAATTTATCACCTTCTGGCCGGAGACAATTCTCAAGGTCCCAATAATAGTAATTGTCGCCAACCTGTGTCTCAATACTGATTTAACACTAGGGTGCTGAGTATAAAATTCATATTGAAAAATATAGTTGGCAGGTTGAAAATACCAAAGCTACAATATTGAGAAATCCAATTAAAGCCCTTATCTAAACCCGATTTAAAGTTTAGGAATCAATTGTTCATCAAAATTCCCTGACTTCCATACTTTCATCACAGAGCATACGCCGGCAGTGGCGATTCAATGGGGCGCTGAGGGGCTGAAGCCCCCTCCCCGTGTCCGGGTACCAATAGGTAATGCATATGCGGAGGCTGTCCCCAGGCAACGTTAGAGAAGGTTCGAGCACCCTAGCCCCCTTCGCCCCGCCAAACAAATTGGTGTCTTATATCGGCCACTGTACCCCTGGATGATTGAATTCTGCTAAAAACCTCCGATGGATAGCAAGTGGAAAATTGAGCAAAAATGGCAAATAGGTAAGTGAAAAATTCAGTTTGCCTGGGTGTCGATCTCCACCCAGTACCCTTGGATTTGTAACACTGTTTCCAAAAAGCGAAAGCGAGGACCTGTTGATTTCCATCCTTGATCACGATGTTAGGCTCCCCCCTAAGAAACTAAGAAACGTTGAAGCTCCATTACCTCTCACAAAAAGTAGTAAGGAAAAAGTTTGCATGCTTTAGCAAATTTGCACGCAAAAGTACGGATGTCTAAAGTGCGTATCGCTAACGTACGCTGGATAAATGAAACTTAGGAAAGCCAAGAGTGACAAAAGATAAAGAAGATATGTTTGCAACTGAAAAAGGACGTATGGAAAAAGTTTGTACGGTATAAAGTAAGTAACGTTATGAACTTTTGAACATATGATTTCTTTCCGTTATGTACCTTTCCCATAAGGAAGATTAAATGTTTTGTTTTCTATACCGCGCAAACTTTATTTTTACGTACTTTTTCCGTTACATATATTTTTCTCTACTTACATCATACCCTTACGTGTTTTTTGTAGTTCATGAATTTTATCCACACGTATTTTTTAGCCTACCAAGGTTTTACATTGCCTATTATATATAGTATGAATTTTATTTTACGTTCTCTCGCGATTGTGAACAATTGACGTTACACACTTTATACCGCACGAACTTTTTCGTACGTACTTTTTCATTACAACCAATTGACCTGACCTACTTTTTTCCTTCTCTGCTTACCCATGTTGCCTTTTCCCAACGTAAATTACCAAGACCCTCTTAAGACATCTGTACTTATGCGTTTAACCATAAAGAGCCTTTATTGTCCATTTTCCATCATGTTTGGGGTTTTGGGGCGCACCGACAGCTAAAGTCATGTGGCGCCATGTCCAGTTTCCACCCAACGCACCATCTTTTAACAACGAATACTAAATCGTGTCCAGTTAACGATAAACGGACTGCTCCAGAGCAGGATTGCATCCAGGTCAGTGGTTGTTGGGGGAGGGGAGCCAAACATCGTGATCAAGGATGGAAATCAACAGGTCCTCGCTTTCGCTTTTTGGCTACAGTGTTACAAATCCAAGGGTGCCGGTCTTTTGTCACTCTTGTGCTTTCCTAAGCTGCATTTGTCCAGCGTACGTTAGCGATACGCACTTTAGACCACCATACATTTGCGTACAAATTTGTTGAAGCATGCAAACTTTTTCCATACTACTTCTTGTGCGAGTCAGGGGCGGACATGAGATACTTCTCTAGAATTCTGGGGGTTTTGAAGGCTCCATTTCTGGTTCTAACAGTTGTTTGGCAGCAAAATTTAACATGTTATTCCAATGGGACTGTTTGCAGGGGTTTGGGGCACGGGCCAGTGGGAAAATTTAAGTGGTGCTTAAGGGTATATTTTTTATTTTTGGTATGTAAAATTGATCAGGCCATCTTCTGGGTGCAGTCTTTAATCTCTAAAGCGCTTTTATAACAAGGAAAATCCACGATGAACTTCATGCCAATTCCTACAGAATTCTGTTTCAAACGTTTCGATTATCCAATCAAAACGCTGCATTCTACCTTATGCTAGCAAAATCAGAGTTATCTTGAAAAAAACCCTTCAAAATACTACCATATCCTCGACGTGCTGCCAAATCATGCAGTCAGCTGGCTGTCATGTCCGAACCGTATCTATAGGAACCGTGGTGCGAGTAACCTGGCGGATGCGATGGAGCTTCAACGTTTCCGTCCCTGCTGACAGCGTCACCTATTTCCACCCAATATACCAGCTTTTACCAACCATTACCAAATCATGTCAAGTTTCCACCCAGCGCACCATCTTGTAACAACCAATACTAAATCGTGTCCAGTTAACGATAAACAGACAGCTCCAGAGCATGATCACATCCAGGTCAGAGGTTGTTGGGGGCGAGCCAGATAACGTGATTAAGGATGGAAATCAACAGGTCCTCGGTTTCGCTTTTTTGGCGACAGTGTCACAAATCCAAGGGTGCTGGGTGAAGAAGGACACCCAGGCAAACTGAATTTTTCACTCACCTATTTGCCTATTTTTCTGAGAAAGCATGGATGATTCCATGATTTTGGGCTAAAAGTGGGGTAGAGTGGGGTAGCGCGCCCACCTGGGTAAGACGCCTACTACTACTATGTCCAGGCTGATGTAAGAACTGTAGCCTCCATTTTTTCTGGTAGCGGCCTTTCTGATTCGGTCCTGGACATGATTGGACGCGCCCAGTAAACTCTGGTATTTTTCAGCAAACATTTGTTGGTTTTTGCATCTCCGGACATAAAAAGAAGCTATCTTAAAGTTACGATTGTACTCTCTGCGATATAAATGTGTTCACCCTACCAACTTTGTCACTAAAATGTCTTACAACGTAATTATAGTAATATTCTTATTTTTTCACGTGAGGCAAAAGGTACAATATACGCTGGGAGTTTTATGGCGGCCTTTTAATCCGGGGCTTGGACGTTTTACCCCGCTTTTGGGGTAAATCGCCTTTTTACATGGTCTCAAGAAAAATAAATTTCGCACACATTGCATCGTGTCAGAATTACAAATTTCTATCTGCGTGTAGACAAACAATGGAAGAACTTAACGGAAAAAAATAAAGTAATTCCGTCCTGGCAGGATCGGTACAGACGAATTCTCCCTTAACGTTTGCGTCTTACCCCACTCTACCCTACCCCTAATTACACTAAATTCCAGGATTCGACCAACGTGCGACATTCCCTTTAAAGTGTGGACGTCAGGGAATTTTGATGAACAATTGGTTCCTAAACTTTAAATCGGGTTTAGATAAGGGCTTCAATTGGATTTCACAATATTGTAGCTTTTGTATTTTCAACCTGCCAACTATATTTTTCAATATTAATTTTACACTCAGCACCCTAGCGCAAAATCAGTATTGAGACACAGGTTGGCGACAATTACTATTATGGGGACCTTGAGAATTGTCTCCGGCCAGAAGGTGATAAATTGTGTGAAGGTATAGTCTGTGTCTGGTCCGGCACGAAAACAAAATAGGTGTTGGGTCGGTGTTAACATGCGCTGTGCTTGCAGAACTGTATTTTTTATTGTCGTAATTTTTTACCCGATAGTGTGCATAAAATCTGAGTAATATTTTTCGCGGAGGTTACGGGGGTGGCAGACACAATCTTTTCGGCTGGATACATTGGAAACGTTCAGGTAGACGGACCCTAAAGATAATTCTTAGGTTGTATAATCAAGGTCAATAACTTCTGTTTTGACGAAACTTTATTGTTTACTGCTCCCAATCCAAATGTATTTATGGTGATATATGTGGCCTTGGTAGACCATTCAAAAATTGCCTTAGCCGACGGTATTTCACGTCGTCTCGGCGGGGGTATTGGGTAAAGTTTTCAACTAGCAATAACAGCACCTCGGATGGACCTCATTGGTTACTGTATCGCCACTGCGCAAAGCTAAATTATCGGCCACGTCCGTTACCCCTCACTTCTGGACTATGGAAAATTATACGACGAGTTTTCGCATACATTAGCTGATTCTTTGTACTTCGAAAAGTTTTAAAACAACAAATTTTAGAGTTTTTTTCTAGGAATGCTTTGCGCTCAGTAATTCTACTACATTCATGTTTTATTTTTCCAGGATTGAACACGCCGCACGTTTTTAAAAATCCACTCAAATACATTTTAAAGCGCCATCTAGTGGCTGGTCAATGAACTGCTGCGTGGCATCCGACATCTGACACTCTTATGAATCCTTTATCTAAAGGATGCCTCCATGGGCACATCCATTTTCTCTGTCATCTGGATCTGGAATCCCCCAGATGAAGGAGAAAAAGTCAGGCATGCTTTCCTCACGCCTGTGCTTACCCATGTGGCTTTAGCCATTTTCCAACACTTGTACCACGGAGCTGTGACTTTATCGTTAGCTGGACACCACTTGTTCTTGGATGGTAACAGATGGTCCATTGGGTTGTAATAGGTGGCGCTGTAAGCGGGGACGGGAACGTTGGAGTTCCATGACCTCCGCCAGGTTGCGGACAAAAGAACGTAATAAAGGCTCTCTATGGTTAAACGCAAAAGTGCAGATGTCTTAAGAGGGTCTTGGTAATTTACGTTGGGAAAAGGCAACATGGGTAAGCAGAGAAGGAAAAAAGTAGGTCAGGTCAATTGATTGTAATGAAAAAAGTACGTACGAAAAAGTTCGTACGCTATAAAGTGTGTAACGTCAATTGTTCACAATCGAAAGAGAACGTAAAAATAAAATTCATGGAATATCCAATACGCAATGTAAAACCTTTGTACGCGAAAAAATACGTGTGGATAAAACTCATGAAGTACAAAAAACAAGTAAGGGTATCATGTAAGTAGAGAAAAATATATGTAACGGAAAAAGTACGTAAAAATAAAGTTTGCGCGGTATAGAAAACAAAACGTTTAATCTTCCTTATGGGAAAGGTACATAACGGAAAAAATCATAAGTTCAAAAGTTCATAACGTTACTTACTTTATACCGTACGAACTTTTTCCATACGTCCTTTTTTCAGTTGCGAACATATCTTCTTTATCTTTTGTCACTCTTGGCTTTCCTAAGTTGCATTTATCCAGCGTACGTTAGCGATACGCACTTTAGACATCCGTACTTTTGCGTACAAATTTGCTAAAGCATGAAAACTTTTTCCTTACTACTTCTTGTGAGAGGGAATGGAGCTTCAACGTTTCTGTCTCTGCTTACAGCGCCACCTATTGCCACCCAATGTACCAGCTTTTACCAACCATTACCAAGCCATGCCCAGTTTCCACCCAACGCACCATCTTGTAACAACCAATACTAAATCGTGTGCCGTTAACGATAAACGGGCAGCTCCAGAGCAGGATTGCATCCAGGTCAGTGGTTGTTGGGGGGGGGGAGCCTAACATCGTGATCAAGGATGGAAATCAACAGGTCCTCGCTTTCGCTTTTTTGGAAACAGTGTTACAAATCCAAGGGTGCTGGGTGGAGATCGACACCCAGGCAAACTGAATTTTTCACTCACCTATTTGCCATTTTTGCTCAATTTTCCACTTGCTATCTATCGGAGGTTTTCTTAGCAGAATTCAATCATCCGGGGGGTACAGTGGCGGATCCAAGACTCCAATTCGTTTTGCGGGGGGAGGGGGCTAGGGTACTCGAACTTTCTCTACCATTGCCTGGGGACAGCCTCCGCATATTTATTACCTATTGGCACTCGAACATGGGGAGGGGGCTTCAGCTCCTGAGCACCCCATTGAATTGCCACTGCTGGTGTATGCTCTGTGATTAAAGTATGGAAGTCAGGGAATTTTGATGAACAATTGATTCCTAAACCTTAAATCGGGTTTAGATAAGGGCTTCAATTGGATTTCACAATATTGTAGCTTTTTTATTTTCAACCTGCCAACTATATTTTTCAATATTAATTTTACACTCAGCACCCTAGCGCAAAATCAGTATTGAGACACAGGTTGGCGACAATTACTATTATGGGGACCTTGAGAATTGTCTCCGGCCAGAAGGTGATAAATTGTGTGAAGGTATAGTCTGTGTCTGGTCCGGCACGAAAACAAAATAGGTGTTGGGTCGGTGTTAACATGCGCTGTGCTTGCAGAACTGTATTTTTTATTGTCGTAATTTTTTACCCGATAGTGTGCATAAAATCTGAGTAATATTTTTCGCGGAGGTTACGGGGGTGGCAGACACAATCTTTTCGGCTGGATACATTGGAAACGTTCAGGTAGACGGACCCTAAAGATAATTCTTAGGTTGTATAATCAAGGTCAATAACTTCTGTTTTGACGAAACTTTATTCTTTACTGCTCCCAATCCAAATGTATTTATGGTGATATATGTGGCCTTGGTAGACCATTCAAAAATTGCCTTAGCCGACGGTATTTCACGTCGTCTCGGCGGGGTATTGGGTAAAGTTTTCAACTAGCAATAACAGCACCTCGGATGGACCTCATTGGTTACTGTATCGCCACTGCGCAAAGCTAAATTATCGGCCACGTCCGTTACCCCTCACTTCTGGACTATGGAAAATTATACGACGAGTTTTCGCATACATTAGCTGATTCTTTGTACTTCGAAAAGTTTTAAAACAACAAATTTTGGAGTTTTTTTCTAGAAATGCTTTGCGCTCAGTAATTCTACTACATTCATGTTTTATTTTTCCAGGATTGAACACGCCGCACGTTTTTAAAAATCCACTCAAATACATTTTAAAGGGCCATCTAGTGGCTGGTCAATGAACTGCTGCGTGGCATCCGACATCTGACACTCTTATGAATCCTTTATCTAACGGACGCCTCCATGGGCACATCCATTTTCTCTGTCATCTGGATCTGGAATCCCCCAGATGAAGGAGAAAAAGTCAGGCATGCTTTCCTCACGCCTGTGCTTACCCATGTGGCTTTAGCCATTTTCCAACACTTGTACCACGGAGCTGTGACTTTATCGTTAGCTGTACACCACTTGTTCTTGGATGGTAACAGATGGTCCATTGGGTTGTAATAGGTGGCGCTGTAAGCGGGGACGGGAACGTTGGAGTTCCATGACCTCCGCCAGGTTGCGGACAAAAGAACGTAATAAAGGCTCTCTATGGTTAAACGCAAAAGTGCAGATGTCTTAAGAGGGTCTTGGTAATTTACGTTGGGAAAAGGCAACATGGGTAAGCAGAGAAGGAAAAAAGTAGGTCAGGTCAATTGATTGTAATGAAAAAAGTACGTACGAAAAGTTCGTACGCTATAAAGTGTGTAACGTCAATTGTTCACAATCGAAAGAGAACGTAAAAATAAAATTCATGGAATATCCAATACGCAATGTAAAACCTTTGTACGCGAAAAAATACGTGTGGATAAAACTCATGAAGTACAAAAAACAAGTAAGGGTATCATGTAAGTAGAGAAAAATATATGTAACGGAAAAAGTACGTAAAAATAAAGTTTGCGCGGTATAGAAAACAAAACGTTTAATCTTCCTTATGGGAAAGGTACATAACGGAAAAAATCATAAGTTCAAAAGTTCATAACGTTACTTACGTTATACCGTACGAACTTTTTCCATACGTCCTTTTTTCAGTTGCGAACTTATCTTCTTTAGCTTTTGTCACTCTTGGCTTTCCTAAGTTGCATTTATCCAGCGTACGTTAGCGATACGCACTTTAGACATCCGTACTTTTGCGTACAAATTTGCTAAAGCATGAAAACTTTTTCCTTACTACTTCTTGTGAGAGGGAATGGAGCTTCAACGTTTCTGTCTCTGCTTACAGCGCCACCTATTGCCACCCAATGTACCAGCTTTTACCAACCATTACCAAGCCATGCCCAGTTTCCACCCAACGCACCATCTTGTAACAACCAATACTAAATCGTGTGCCGTTAACGATAAACGGGCAGCTCCAGAGCAGGATTGCATCCAGGTCAGTGGTTGTTTGGGGGGGGGTGCCTAACATCGTGATCAAGGATGGAAATCAACAGGTCCTCGCTTTCGCTTTTTTGGAAACAGTGTTACAAATCCAAGGGTGCTGGGTGGAGATCGACACCCAGGCAAACTGAATTTTTCACTCACCTATTTGCCATTTTTGCTCAATTTTCCACTTGCTATCTATCGGAGGTTTTCTTAGCAGAATTCAATCATCCGGGGGTACAGTGGCGGATCCAAGACTCCAATTCGTTTTGCGGGGGGAGGGGGCTAGGGTACTCGAACTTTCTCTACCATTGCCTGGGGACAGCCTCCGCATATTTATTACCTATTGGCACTCGAACATGGGGAGGGGGCTTCAGCTCCTGAGCACCCCATTGAATTGCCACTGCTGGTAATAATAATAATTGTTGGGGTTTAACGAGCCAACTGCAGGGTCTCGGCGTCCCACTCTCCCCTTTGGGTTTTGGGTTCCTTTTCGATTGCCACTGCTGGTGTATGCTCTGTGATTAAAGTATGTAAGTCAGGGAATTTTGATGAACAATTGATTCCTAAACTTTAAATCGGGTTTAGATAAGGGCTTCAATTGGATTTCACAATATTTTAGCTTTTGTATTTTCAACCTGCCAACTATATTTTTCAATATTAATTTTACACTCAGCACCCTAGCGCAAAATCAGTATTGAGACACAGGTTGGCGACAATTACTATTATGGGGACCTTGAGAATTGTCTCCGGCCAGAAGGTGATAAATTGTGTGAAGGTATAGTCTGTGTCTGGTCCGGCACGAAAACAAAATAGGTGTTGGGTCGGTGTTAACATGCGCTGTGCTTGCAGAACTGTATTTTTTATTGTCGTAATTTTTTACCCGATAGTGTGCATAAAATCTGAGTAATATTTTTCGCGGAGGTTACGGGGGTGGCAGACACAATCTTTTCGGCTGGATACATTGGAAACGTTCAGGTAGACGGACTGTGAAGATAATTCATAGGTTGTATAATCAAGGTCAATAACTTCTGTTTTGACGAAACTTTATTGTTTACTGCTCCCAATCAAAATGTATTTATGGTGATATATGTGGCCTTGGTAGACCATTCAAAAATTGCCTAAGCCGACGGTATTTCACGTCGTCTCGGCGGGGTATTGGGTAAAGTTTTCAACTAGCAATAACAGCACCTCGGATGGACCTCATTGGTTACTGTATCGCCACTGCGCAAAGCTAAATTATCGGCCACGTCCGTTACCCCTCACTTCTGGACTATGGAAAATTATACGACGAGTTTTCGCATACATTAGCTGATTCTTTGTACTTCGAAAAGTTTTAAAACAACAAATTTTAGAGTTTTTTTCTAGAAATGCTTTGCGCTCAGTAATTCTACTACATTCATGTTTTATTTTTCCAGGATTGAACACGCCGCACGTTTTTAAAAATCCACTCAAATACATTTTAAAGGGCCATCTAGTGGCTGGTCAATGAACTGCTGCGTGGCATCCGACATCTGACACTCTTATGAATCCTTTATCTAACGGACGCCTCCATGGGCACATCCATTTTCTCTGTCATCTGGATCTGGAATCCCCCAGATGAAGGAGAAAAAGTCAGGCATGCTTTCCTCACGCCTGTGCTTACCCATGTGGCTTTAGCCATTTTCCAACACTTGTACCACGGAGCTGTGACTTTATCGTTAGCTGGACACCACTTGTTCTTGGATGGTAACAGATGGTCCATTGGGTTGTAATAGGTGGCGCTGTAAGCGGGGACGGGAACGTTGGAGTTCCATGACCTCCGCCAGGTTGCGGACAAAAGAACGTAATAAAGGCTCTCTATGGTTAAACGCAAAAGTGCAGATGTCTTAAGAGGGTCTTGGTAATTTACGTTGGGAAAAGGCAACATGGGTAAGCAGAGAAGGAAAAAAGTAGGTCAGGTCAATTGATTGTAATGAAAAAGTACGTACGAAAAAGTTCGTACGCTATAAAGTGTGTAACGTCAATTGTTCACAATCGAAAGAGAACGTAAAAATAAAATTCATGGAATATCCAATACGCAATGTAAAACCTTTGTACGCGAAAAAATACGTGTGGATAAAACTCATGAAGTACAAAAAACAAGTAAGGGTATCATGTAAGTAGAGAAAAATATATGTAACGGAAAAAGTACGTAAAAATAAAGTTTGCGCGGTATAGAAAACAAAACGTTTAATCTTCCTTATGGGAAAGGTACATAACGGAAAAAATCATAAGTTCAAAAGTTCATAACGTTACTTACGTTATACCGTACGAACTTTTTCAATACGTCCTTTTTTCAGTTGCGAACTTATCTTCTTTAGATTTTGTCACTCTTGGCTTTCCTAAGTTGCATTTATCCAGCGTACGTTAGCGATACGCACTTTAGACATCCGTACTTTTGCGTACAAATTTGCTAAAGCATGAAAACTTTTTCCTTACTACTTCTTGTGAGAGGGAATGGAGCTTCAACGTTTCTGTCTCTGCTTACAGCGCCACCTATTGCCACCCAATGTACCAGCTTTTAACAACCATTACCAAGCCATGCCCAGTTTCCACCCAACGCACCATCTTGTAACAACCAATACTAAATCGTGTGCCGTTAACGATAAACGGGCAGCTCCAGAGCAGGATCGCATCCAGGTCAGTGGTTGTTGGGGGGGGGAGCCTAACATCGTGATCAAGGATGGAAATCAACAGGTCCTCGCTTTCGCTTTTTTGGAAACAGTGTTACAAATCCAAGGGTGCTGGGTGGAGATCGACACCCAGGCAAACTGAATTTTTCACTCACCTATTTGCCATTTTTGCTCAATTTTCCACTTGCTATCCATCGGAGGTTTTCTTAGCAGAATTCAATCATCCGGGGGTACAGTGGCGGATCCAAGACTCCAATTCGTTTTGCGGGGGGAGGGGGCTAGGGTACTCGAACTTTCTCTACCATTGCCTGGGGACAGCCTCCGCATATTTATTACCTATTGGCACTCGAACATGGGGAGGGGGCTTCAGCTCCTGAGCACCCCATTGAATTGCCACTGCTGGTGTATGCTCTGTGATTAAAGTATGGAAGTCAGGGAATTTTGATGAACAATTGATTCCTAAACTTTAAATCGGGTTTAGATAAGGGCTTCAATTGGATTTCACAATATTGTAGCTTTTGTATTTTCAACCTGCCAACTATATTTTTCAATATTAATTTTACACTCAGCACCCTAGCGCAAAATCAGTATTGAGACACAGGTTGGCGACAATTACTATTATGGGGACCTTGAGAATTGTCTCCGGCCAGAAGGTGATAAATTGTGTGAAGGTATAGTCTGTGTCTGGTCCGGCACGAAAACAAAATAGGTGTTGGGTCGGTGTTAACATGCGCTGTGCTTGCAGAACTGTATTTTTTATTGTCGTAATTTTTTACCTGATAGTGTGCATAAAATCTGAGTAATATTTTTCGCGGAGGTTACGGGGGTGGCAGACACAATCTTTTCGGCTGGATACATTGGAAACGTTCAGGTAGACGGACCCTAAAGATAATTCTTAGGTTGTATAATCAAGGTCAATAACTTCTGTTTTGACGAAACTTTATTGTTTACTGCTCCCAATCCAAATGTATTTATGGTGATATATGTGGCCTTGGTAGACCATTCAAAAATTGCCTTAGCCGACGGTATTTCACGTCGTCTCGGCGGGGTATTGGGTAAAGTTTTCAACTAGCAATAACAGCACCTCGGATGGACCTCATTGGTTACTGTATCGCCACTGCGCAAAGCTAAATTATCGGCCACGTCCGTTACCCCTCACTTCTGGACTATGGAAAATTATACGACGAGTTTTCGCATACATTAGCTGATTCTTTGTACTTCGAAAAGTTTTAAAACAACAAATTTTAGAGTTTTTTTCTAGAAATGCTTTGCGCTCAGTAATTCTACTACATTCATGTTTTATTTTTCCAGGATTGAACACGCCGCACGTTTTTAAAAATCCACTCAAATACATTTTAAAGGGCCATCTAGTGGCTGGTCAATGAACTGCTGCGTGGCATCCGACATCTGACACTCTTATGAATCCTTTATCTAAAGGACGCCTCCATGGGCACATCCATTTTCTCTGTCATCTGGATCTGGAATCCCCCAGATGAAGGAGAAAAAGTCAGGCATGCTTTCCTCACGCCTGTGCTTACCCATGTGGCTTTAGCCATTTTCCAACACTTGTACCACGGAGCTGTGACTTTATCGTTAGCTGGACACCACTTGTTCTTGGATGGTAACAGATGGTCCATTGGGTTGTAATAGGTGGCGCTGTAAGCGGGGACGGGAACGTTGGAGTTCCATGACCTCCGCCAGGTTGCGGACAAAAGAACGTAATAAAGGCTCTCTATGGTTAAACGCAAAAGTGCAGATGTCTTAAGAGGGTCTTGGTAATTTACGTTGGGAAAAGGCAACATGGGTAAGCAGAGAAGGAAAAAAGTAGGTCAGGTCAATTGATTGTAATGGAAAAAGTACGTACGAAAAAGTTCGTACGCTATAAAGTGTGTAACGTCAATTGTTCACAATCGAAAGAGAACGTAAAAATAAAATTCATGGAATATCCAATACGCAATGTAAAACCTTTGGTACGGTCAAAAAATACGTGTGGATAAAACTCATGAAGTACAAAAAACAAGTAAGGGTATCATGTAAGTAGAGAAAAATATATGTAACGGAAAAAGTACGTAAAAATAAAGTTTGCGCGGTATAGAAAACAAAACGTTTAATCTTCCTTATGGGAAAGGTACATAACGGAAAAAATCATAAGTTCAAAAGTTCATAACGTTACTTACTTTATACCGTACGAACTTTTTCCATACGTCCTTTTTTCAGTTGCGAACATATCTTCTTTATCTTTTGTCACTCTTGGCTTTCCTAAGTTGCATTTATCCAGCGTACGTTAGCGATACGCACTTTAGACATCCGTACTTTTGCGTACAAATTTGCTAAAGCATGAAAACTTTTTCCTTACTACTTCTTGTGAGAGGGAATGGAGCTTCAACGTTTCTGTCTCTGCTTACAGCGCCACCTATTGCCACCCAATGTACCAGCTTTTACCAACCATTACCAAGCCATGCCCAGTTTCCACCCAACGCACCATCTTGTAACAACCAATACTAAATCGTGTGCCGTTAACGATAAACGGGCAGCTCCAGAGCAGGATTGCATCCAGGTCAGTGGTTGTTGGGGGGGAGCCTAACATCGTGATCAAGGATGGAAATCAACAGGTCCTCGCTTTCGCTTTTTTGGAAACAGTGTTACAAATCCAAGGGTGCTGGGTGGAGATCGACACCCAGGCAAACTGAATTTTTCACTCACCTATTTGCCATTTTTGCTCAATTTTCCACTTGCTATCCATCGGAGGTTTTCTTAGCAGAATTCAATCATCCGGGGGGTACAGTGGCGGATCCAAGACTCCAATTCGTTTGGCGGGGGAGGGGGCTAGGGTGCTCGAACTTTCTCTACCATTGCCTGGGGACAGCCTCCGCATATTTATTACCTATTGGCACTCGAACATGGGGAGGGGGCTTCAGCCCCTGAGCACCCTATTGAATTGCCACTGCTGGTGTATGCTCTGTGATTAAAGTATGGAAGTCAGGGAATTTTGATGAACAATTGATTCCTAAACTTTAAATCGGGTTTAGATAAGGGCTTCAATTGGATTTCACAATATTGTAGCTTTTGTATTTTCAACCTGCCAACTATATTTTTCAATATTAATTTTACACTCAGCACCCTAGCGCAAAATCAGTATTGAGACACAGGTTGGCGACAATTACTATTATGGGGACCTTGAGAATTGTCTCCGGCCAGAAGGTGATAAATTGTGTGAAGGTATAGTCTGTGTCTGGTCCGGCACGAAAACAAAATAGGTGTTGGGTCGGTGTTAACATGCGCTGTGCTTGCAGAACTGTATTTTTATTGTCGTAATTTTTTACCCGATAGTGTGCATAAAATCTGAGTAATATTTTTCGCGGAGGTTACGGGGGTGGCAGACACAATCTTTTCGGCTGGATACATTGGAAACGTTCAGGTAGACGGACTCTGAAGATAATTCATAGGTTGTATAATCAAGGTCAATAACTTCTGTTTTGACGAAACTTTATTGTTTACTACTCCCAATCAAGAAGTATTTATGGTGGTATATGTGGCCTTGGTAGACCATACAAAAATTGCCTTAGCCGACGGTATTTCACGTCGTCTCGGCGGGGTATTGGGTAAAGTTTTCAACTAGCAATAACAGCACCTCGGATGGACCTCATTGGTTACTGTATCGCCACTGCGCAAAGCTAAAGTATCGGCCACGTCCGTTACCTCCCACTTCTGGACTATGGAAAATTATACGACGAGTTTTCGCATACATTACCTGATTCTTTGTACTTCGAAAAGTTTTAAAACAACAAATTTTAGAGTTTTTTTCTAGGAATGCTTTGCGCTCAGTAATTCTACTACATTCATGTTTTATTTTTCCAGGATTGAACACGCCGCACGTTTTTAAAAATCCACTCAAATACATTTTAAAGCGCCATCTAGTGGCTGGTCAATGAACTGCTGCGTGGCATCCGACATCTGACACTCTTATGAATCCTTTATCTAAAGGATGCCTCCATGGGCACATCCATTTTCTCTGTCATCTGGATCTGGAATCCCCCAGATGAAGGAGAAAAACGTCAGGCATGCTTTCTTCACGCCTGTGCTTACCCATGTGGCTTTAGCCATTTTCCAACACTTGTACCACGGAGCTGTGACTTTATCGTTAGCTGGACACCACTTGTTCTTGGATGGTAACAGATGGTCCATTGGGTTGTAATAGGTGGCGCTGTAAGCGGGGACGGTAACGTTGGAGTTCCATTACCTCCGCCAGGTTGCGTACAAAAGAACGTAGTAAAGACTCTATGGTTAAACGCAAAAGTGCAGATGTCTTAAGAGCGTCTTGTTAACGTACGTTGGGAAAAGGCAACATGGGTAAGCAGAGAAGGAAAAAAGTAGGTCAGGTCAATTGATTGTAATGAAAAAGTACGTACGAAAAAGTTCGTACGCTATAAAGTGTGTAACGTCAATTGTTCACAATCGAAAGAGAACGTAAAAATAAAATTCATGGAATATCCAATACGCAATGTAAAACCTTTGTACGCGAAAAATACGTGTGGATAAAACTCATGAAGTACAAAAAACAAGTAAGGGTATCATGTAAGTAGAGAAAAATAGATGTAACGGAAAAAGTACGTAAAAATAAAGTTTGCGCGGTATAGAAAACAAAACGTTTGATCTTCCTTATGGGAAAGGTACATAACGGAAAAAATCATAAGTTCAAAAGTTCATTACGTTACTTACTTTATACCGTACGAACTTTTTCCATACGTCCTTTTTCAGTTGCGAACATCGTACGTACTTTTTCATTACAATCAATTGACCTCACCTACTTTTTTCCTTCTCTGCTTACCCATGTTGCCTTTTCCGAACGTACGTTAACAAGACGTTCTTAAGACATCTGCACTTTTGCGTTTAACCATAGAGTCTTTCCTACGTTCTTTAGTACGCAACCTGGCAGAGGTAATGGAACTCCAACGTTACCGTCCCCGCTTACAGCGCCACCTATTACAACCCAATGGACCATGTTACCATCCAAGAACAAGTGGTGTCCAGCTAACGATAAAGTCACAGCTCCGTGGTACAAGTGTTTGAAAATAGCTTAAGCCCCATGCGTAAGCACAGGCATGAAGAAAGCATGCCTGACGTTTTCTCCTTCATCTGGGGGATTCCAGATCCAGATGACAGAGAAAATGGATGTGCCCATGGAGGCATCCTTTAGATAAAGGATTCATAAGAGTGTCAGATGTCGGATGCCACGCAGCAGTTCATTGACCAGCCACCAGATGGCGCTTTAAATGTATTGAGTGGATTTTTAAAAACGTGCAGCGTGTTCAATCCTGGAAAAATAAAACATGAATGTAGTAGAATTACCGAGCGCAAAGCATTCCTAGAAAAAATCTCTAAAATTTGTTGTTTTAAAACTTTTCGAAGTACAAAGAATCAGGTAATGTATGCAAAAACTCGTCGTATAATTTTCCATAGTCCAGAAGTGGGAGGAACGGACTTGGCCGATACTTTAGCTTTGCGCAGTGGCGATACAGTAACCAATGAGGTCCATCCGAGGTGCTGTTATTGCTAGTTGAAAACTTTACCCAATACCCCGCCGAGACGACGTGAAATACCGTCGGCTAAGGCAATTTTTGTATGGTCTACCAAGACCACATATACCACCATAAACACTTCTTGATTGGGAGTAGTAAACAATAAAGTTTCGGCAAAACAGAAGCTATTGACCTTGATTATATAACCTATGAATTATCTTCAGAGTCCGTCTACCTCAACGTTTCCAATGTATCCAGCCGAAAAGATTGTGTCTGCCACCCACGTAACCTCCGCGAAAAATATTACTCAGATTTTATGCACACTATCGGGTAAAAAATTACGACAATAAAAATAAAGTTCTGCAAGCACAGCGCATGTTAACACCGACCCAACAACTATTTTGTTTTCGTGCCGGACCAGACACAGACTATACCTTCACACAATTTATCACCTTCTGGCCGGAGACAATTCTCAAGGTCCCCATAATAGTAATTGTCGCCAACCTGTGTCTCAATACTGATTTAACACTAGGGTGCTGAGTATAAAATTCATATTGAAAAATATAGTTGGCAGGTTGAAAATACAAAAGCTACAATATTGAGAAATCCAATTAAAGCCCTTATCTAAACCCGATTTAAAGTTTAGGAATCAATTGTTCATCAAAATTCCCTGACTTCCATACTTTAATCACAGAGCATACACCAGCAGTGGCATTTCAATAGGGTGCTCAGGAGCTGAAGCCCCCTCCCCATGTTCGAGTGCCAATAGGTAATAAATATGCGGAGGCTGTCCCCAGGCAATGGTAGAGAAAGTTCGAGCACCCTAGCCCCCTCCCCCGCCAAACAAATTGGAGTCTTGGATCCGTCGCTGTACCCCCCGGATGATTGAATTCTGCTAAGAAAACCTCCGATGGATAGCAAGTGGAAAATTGAGCAAAAATGGCAAATAGGTGAGTGAAAAATTCAGTTTGCCTCGGTGTCGATCTCCACCCAGCACCCTTGGATTTGTAACACTGTCGCCAAAAAGCGAAAACGAGGACCTGTTGATTTCAATCTTTGATCACGATGTTAGGCTCCCCCCCCAACAACCACTGACCTGGATTCAATCCTGCTCTGGAGCTGCCCGTTTATCGTTAACGGCACACGATTTAGTATTGGTTGTTACAAGATGGTGCGTTGGGTGGAAACTGGGCATGGCTTGGTAATGGTTGTTAAAAGCTGGTACATTGGGTGGCAATCGGTGGCACTGTAAGCAAAGACAGAAACGTTGAAGCTCCATTCCCTCTCACAAGAAGTAGTAAGGAAAAAGTTTTTATGCTTTAGCAAATTTCCACGCAAAAGTAAGATGTCTAGAGTGGGTATCACTAACGTACGCTGGATAAATGCAACTTAGGAAAGCCAAGAGTGACAAAATCTAAAGAAGCTAAGTTCGCAACTGAAAAAAGGACGTAATGAAAAAGTTCGTACGGTATAACGTAAGTAACGTTATGAACTTTTGAACTTATGATTTTTTTCCGTTATGTACCTTTCCCATAAGGAAGATTAAACGTGTTGTTTTCTATACCGCGCAAAATTTATTTTTACGTACGTTTTCCGTTACATATATTTTTCTCTACTTACATGATACCCTTACTTGTTTTTTGTACTTCATGAGTTTTATCCACACGTATTTTTTTGCGTACGAAGGTTTTACATTGCGTATTGGATATTCCATGAAATTTATTTTTATGTTCTCTTTCGATTGTGAACAATTGACGTTACACACTTTATAGCGTACGAACTTTTTCGTACGTACTTTTTCATTACAATCAATTGACCTGACCTACTTTTTTCCTTCTCTGCTTACCCATGTTGCCTTTTCCCAACGTAAATTACCAAGACCCTATTAAGACATCTGCACTTTTGCGTTTAACCATAGAGAGCCTTTATTACGTTCTTTTGTCCGCAACCTGGCGGAGGTCATGCAACTCCAACGTTCCCGTCCCCGCTTACAGCGCCACCTATTACAACCCAATGGACCATCTGTTACCATCCAAGAACAAGTGGTGTAGAGCTAACGATAAAGTCACAGCTCCGTGGTACAAGTGTTGGAAAATGGCTAAAGCCACATGGGTAAGCACAGGCGTGAGGAAAGCATGCCTGACTTTTTCTCCTTCATCTGGGGGATTCCAGATCCAGATGACGGAGAAAATGGATGTGCCCATGGATGCGTCCGTTAGATAAAGAATTCATAAGAGTGTCAGATGTCGGATGCCACGCAGCAGTTCATTTACCAGCCACTAGATGGCCCTTTAAAATGTATTTGAGTGGATTTTTAAAAACGTGCGGCGTATTCAATCCTGGAAAAATAAAACATGAATATAGTAGAATTACTGAGCGCAAAGCATTTCTAGAAAAAACTCTAAAATTTATTGTTTTAAAACTTTTCGAAGTACAAAGATCAGCTAATGTATGCGAAAACTCGTCGTATAATTTTCCATAGTCCAGAAGTGAGGGGTAACGGACGTGGCCGATAATTTAGCTTTGCGCAGTGGCGATACAGTAACCAATGAGGTCCATCCGAGGTGCTGTTATTGCTAGTTGAAAACTATACCCAATACCCCGCCAAGACGACGTGAAATACCGTCGGCTAAGGCAATTTTTGTATGGTCTACCAAGGCCACATATACCACCATAAATACCTCTTGATTGGGAGCAGTAAAGAATAAAGTTTCGTCAAAACAGAAGTTATTGACCTTGATTATACAACCTAAAAATTATCTTTAGGGTCCGTTTACCTGAACGTTTCCAATGTATCCAGCCGAAAAGATTGTGTCTGCCACCCCCGTAACCTCCGCGAAAGAAATTACTCAGATTTTATGCACACTATCCGGTAAAAAATTACGACAATAAAAAATACAGTTCTGCAAGCACAGCGCATGTTAACACCGACCCAACACCTATTTTGTTTTCGTGCCGGACCAGACACAGACTATACATTCACACAATTTATCACCTTCTGGCCGGTGACAATTCTCAAGGTCCCCTTAATAGTAATTGTCGCCAACCTGTGTCTCAATACTGATTTTGCGCTAGGGTGCTGAGTGTAAAATTAATATTGAAAAATATAGTCGGCAGGGTGAAAATAAAAAAGCTACCATATTGTGAAATCCAATTGAAGCCCTTATCTAAACCCGATTTAAGGTTTAGGAATCAATTGTTCATCAAAATTCCCTGACTTAAATACTTTAATCACAGAGCATACACCAGCAGTGGCATTTCAATTGGGTGCTCAGGAGCTGAAGCCCCCTCCCCATGTTCGAGTGCCAATAGGTAATGAATATGCGGAGGCTGTCCCCAGGCAATGGTAGAGAAAGTTCGAGTACCCTAACCCCCTCCCCCGCAAAAGAAATTGGAGTCTTGGATCCGCCACTGTACCCCCGGATGATTGAATTCTGCTAAGAAAACCTCCGATAGATAGCAAGTGGAAAATTGAGCAAAAATGGCAAATAGGTGAGTGAAAAATTCAGTTTCCCTGGGTGTCGATCTCCACTCAGCACCATTGGATTTGTAACACTGTTTCCAAAAAAGCGAAAGCGAAGACCTGTTGATTTCCATCCTTGATCACGATGTTAGGCACCCCCCCATAACCACTGACCTGGATGCAATCCCGCTCTGGAGCTGCCCGTTTATCGTTAACGGCACACGATTTAGTATTGGTTGTTACAAGACGGTGCGTTGGGTGGAAACTGGGCATGGCTTGGTAATGGTTCGTAAAAGCTGGTACATTGGGTGGCAATAGGTGGCGCTGTAAGCAGAGACAGAAACGTTGAAGCTCCATTCCCTCTCACAAGAAGTAGTAAGGAAAAAGTTTTCATGCTTTAGCAAATTTGTACGCAAAAGTACGGATGTCTAAAGTGCGTATCGCTAACGTACGCTGGATAAATGCAACTTAGGAAAGCCAAGAGTGACAAAAGATAAAGAAGATAAGTTCGCAACTGAAAAAGGACGTATGGAAAAAGTTCGTACGGTATAACGTAAGTAACGTTATGAACTTTTGAACTTATGATTTTTTCCGTTGTGTACCTTTCCCATAAGGAAGATTAAACGTTTTGTTTTCTATACCGCGCAAACTTTATTTTTACGTACTTTTTCCGTTACAGATATTTTTGTCTACTTACATGATACCCTTACTTGTTTTTTGTACTTCATGGGTTTTATCCACACGTATTTTTTCGCGTACAAAGGTTTTACATTGCGAATTGGATATTCCATGAATTTTATTTTTACGTTCTCTTTCGATTGTGAACAATTGACGTTACACACCTTATAGCGTACGAACATTTTCGTACGTACTTTTTTCATTACAATCAATTGACCTGACCTACTTTTTTCCTTCTCTGCTTACCCATGTTGCCTATTCCCAACATAAATTACTAAGACCCTCTTAAGACATCTGCACTGTTGCGTTTAACCATAGAGAGCCTTTATTACGTTCTTTTGTACGCAACCTGGCGGAGGTCATGGAACTCCAATGTTCCCGTCCCTGCTTACAGCGCCACCTATTAAAACCCAATGGACCATTTGTTACCATCCAAGAACAAGTGGTGTACAGCTAACGATAAAGTCACAGCTCCGTGGTACAAGTGTTGGAAAATGGCTAAAGCCACATGGGTGAGCACAGGCGTGAGGAAAGCATGCCTGACTTTTTCTCCTTCATCTGGGGGATTCCAGATCCAGATGACAGAGAAAATGGATGTGCCCATGGAGGCGTCCGTTAGATAAAGGATTCATAAGTGTCAGATGTCGGATGCCACGCAGCAGTTCATTGACCAGCCACCAGATGGCGCTTTAAAATGTATTGAGTGGATTTTTAAAAACCTGCGACGTGTTCACTGCTGGAAAAATAAAAATATGAATGTAGTAAAATTACTGAGCGCAAAGCATCCCTACAAAAACGCTGTTCAATTTGTTGTTTTAAAACTTTTCGAAGTGCAAAGAATCAGGTAATGTATGCGAAAACTAGTCGTAAATTTTCCATAGTCCAGAAGGGAGCGGTAACGGACGTGGCCCAAAATTTAGCTTTGCGCAGTGGCGATACAGTAACCAATGAGGTCCATCCGAGGTGCTGTTATTGCTAGTTGAAAACTTTACCCAATACCCCGCCAAGACGACGTGAAATACCGTCGGCTAAGGCAATTTTTAAATGGTCTACCAAGGCCACATATATCACCATAAATACATTTGGATTGGGAGCAGTAAAGAATAAAGTTTCGTCAAAACAGAAGTAATTGACCTTGATTATACAACCTAAGAATTATCTTTAGGGTCCGGCTACCTGAACGTTTCCAATGTATCCAGCCGAAAAGATTGTGTCTGCCACCCCCGTAACCTCCGCGAAAAATATTACTCAGATTTTATGCACACTATCGGGTAAAAAATTACGACAATAAAACATACAGTTCTGCAAGCACAGCGCATGTTAACACCGACCCAACACCTATTTTGTTTTCGTGCCGGACCAGACACAGACTATACTTTCACACAATTTATCACCTTCCGGCCGGAGACAATTCTCAAGGTCCCCATAATCGTAATTGTCGCCAACATGTGTCTCAATACTGATTTTGCGCTAGGGTGCTGAGTATAAAATTAATATTGAAAAATATAGTTGACAGGTTGAAAATACAAAAGCTACAATATTGTGAAATCCAATTGAAGCCCTTATCTAAAACCCATTCCATACTTTAATCACAGAGCATACACCAGCAGTGGCAATGCAATTGGGTGCTCAGGAGCTGAAGCCCCCTCCCCATGTTCGAGTGCCAATAGGTAATGAATATGCGGAGGCTGTCCCCAGGCAATGGTAGAGAAAGTTCGAGTACCCTAACCCCCTCCCCCGCAAAAGAAATTGGAGTCTTGGATCCGCCACTGTACCCCCGGATGATTGAATTCTGCTAAGAAAACCTCCGATAGATAGCAAGTGCAAATTGAGCAAAAATGGCAAATAGGTGAGTGAAAAATTCAGTTTGCCTGGGTGTCGATCTCCACCCAGCACCCTTGGATTTGTAACACTGTTTCCAAAAAAGCGAAAGCGAAGACCTGTTGATTTCCATCCTTGATCACGACGTTAGGCACCCCCCCCACAACCACTGACCTGGATGCAATCCCGCTCTGGAGCTGCCCGTTTATCGTTAACGGCACACGATTTAGTATTGGTTGTTACAAGATGGTGCGTTGGGTGGAAACTGGGCATGGCTTGGTGATGGTTGGTAAAAGCTGGTACATTGGGTGGCAATAGGTGGCGCTGTAAGCAGAGACAGAAACGTTGAAGCTCCATTCCCTCTCACAATAAGTAGTAAGGAAAAAGTTTTCATGCTTTAGCAAATTTGTACGCAAAAGTACGGATGTCTAAAGTGCGTATCGCTAACGTACGCTGGATAAATGCAACTTAGGAAAGCCAAGAGTGACAAAAGATAAAGAATATATGTTCGCAACTGAAAAAGGACGTATGGAAAAAGTTCGTACGGTATAAAGTAAGTAACGTAATGAACTTTTGAACTTATGATTTTTTCCGTTATGTACCTTTCCCATAAGGAAGATCAAACGTTTTGTTTTCTATACCGCCCAAACTTTATTTTTACGTACTTTTTCCGTTACATCTATTTTTCTCTACTTACATGATACCCTTACTTGTTTTTTGTACTTCATGAGTTTTATCCACACGTATTTTTTCGCGTACAAAGGTTTTACATTGCGTATTGGATATTCCATGAATTTTATTTTTACGTTCTCTTTCGATTGTGAACAATTGACGTTACACACTTTATAGCGTACGAACTTTTTCGTACGTACTTTTTTCATTACAATCAATTGACCTGACCTACTTTCTTCCTTCTCTGCTTACCCATGTTGCCTTTTCCCAACGTAAATTACCAAGACCCTCTTAAGACATCTGCACTTTTGCGTTTAACCATAGAGAGCCTTTATTACGTTCTTTTGTCCGTAACCTGGCGGAGGTCATGGAACTCCAACGTTCCCGTCCCCGCTTACAGCGCCACCTATTACAACCCAATGGACCATCTGTTACCATCCAAGAACAAGTGGTGTCCAGCTAACGATAAAGTCACAGCTCCGTGGTACAAGTGTTGGAAAATGGCTAAAGCCACATGGGTAAGCACAGGCGTGAGGAAAGCATGCCTGACTTTTTCTCCTTCATCTGGGGGATTCCAGATCCAGATGACGGAGAAAATCGATGTGCCCATGGAGGCGTCCGTTAGATAAAGGACTCATATGAGTGTCAGATGTCGGATGCCACGCAGCAGTTCATTGACCAGCCACTAGATGACCCTTTAAAATGTATTTGAGTGGATTTTTAAAAACGTGCAGCATGTTCAATCCTGGAAAAATAAAACATGAATGGAGTAGAATTACTGAGCGCAAAGCATTTCTAGAAAAAACTCTAAAATTTGTTGTTTTAAAACTTTTCGAAGCACAAAGATCAGCTAATGTATGCAAAAACTCGTCGTATAACTTTCCATAGTCCAGAAGTGAGGGGTAACGGACGTGGCCGATTATTTAGCTTTGCGCAGTGGCGATACAGTAACCAATGAGGTCCATCCGAGGTGCTGTTATTGCTAGTTGAAAACTTTACCCAATACTCCGCCGAGACGACGTGAAATACCGTCGGCTGAGGCAATTTTTGAATGGTCTACCAAGGCCACATATATCACCAGAAATACATTTGGATTGGGAGCAGTAAACAATAAAGTTTCGTCAAAACAGAAGTTATTGACCTTGATTATACAACCTATGAATTATCTTCACAGTCCGTCTACCTGAAGGCTTCCAATATATCCAGCCGAAAAGATTGTGTCTGCCACCCACATAACCTCCGCGAAAAATATTATTCAGATTTTATGCACACTATCGGGTAAAAAATTACGACAATAAAAATACAGTTCTGGAAGCACAGCGCATGTTAACACCGACCCAACACCTGTTCTGTTTTCGTGCCGGACCAGACACAGACTATACCTTTACACAATTTATCACCTTCTGGCCGGAGACAATTCTCAAGGTCCCCATAATAGTAACTGTCGCCAACCTGTGCCTCAATACTGATTTTTAGCTAGGGTGATGAGTATAAAATTAATATTGAAAATTATATTTGGCAGGTTGAAAATACAAAAGCTACAATATTGTGAAATCCAATTGAAGCCCTTATCTAAACCCGATTTAAAGTTTAGGAATCAATTGTTCATCAAAATTCCCTGACTTTCATACTTTAAGGGGAATGTGGAATATTGGTCGAATCCTGGAATTTAGTGTGCCTAATTAGTGGTAGGGTAGAGTGGGGTAAGACCCATACGTTAAGGGATTATTCGTCTCTACCAATCCTGCCAGGACGGAATGACTTTATTTTTTTATCCGTTAAGTTCTTCCATTGTTCGTCTACACGCAGATAGAAATTTGTAATTCTGACACGATGCAATGTGTGCGAAATTTATTTTTCTTGACACCATGTAAAAAGGCGATTTACCCCAAAAGCGGGGTAAAACGTCCAATCCCCGGATTAAAAGGCCGCCGTAAAACTCCCAGCGTATATTGTACCTTTTGCCTCACGTGAACAAATAAGAATATTATTATAATTACGTTGTAAGAATTTTAGTGACAAAGTTGGTAGGGTGAACACATTTATATGGCAGAGAATACAATCGTAACTTTAAGATAGCTTCTTTTTATGTCCGGAGATGCAAAAACCAACAAATGTTTGCTGAAAAATACCAGAGTTTACTGGGCGCGTCCAATCATGTCCAGGGCCGAATCAGAAAGGCCGCTACCAGAAAAAATGGAGGCTACAGTTCTTACATCAGTCTGGACATAGTAGTAGTAGGCGTCTTACCCAGGTGGGCGCGTTACCCCACTCTACCCCACTTTTAGCCCAAAATCATGGAATCGTCCATGCTTTCTCAGAAAAATAGGCAAATAGGTGAGTGAAAAATTCAGTTTGCCTGGGTGTCCTTCTTCACCCAGCACCCTTGGATTTGTGACACTGTCGCCAAAAAAAGCGAAACCGAGGACCTGTTGATTTCCATCCTTAATCACGTTATCTGGCTCGCCCCCAACAACCTCTGACCTGGATGTGATCATGCTCTGGAGCTGTCTGTTTATCGTTAACTGGACACGATTTAGTATTGGTTGTTACAAGATGGTGCGCTGGGTGGAAACTTGACATGATTTGGTAATGGTTGGTAAAAGCTGGTATATTGGGTGGAAATAGGTGACGCTGTCAGCAGGGACGGAAACGTTGAAGCTCCATCGCATCCGCCAGGTTACTCGCACCACGGTTCCTATAGATACGGTTCGGACATGACAGCCAGCTGACTGCCTGATTTGGCAGCACGTCGAGGATATGGTAGTATTTTGAAGGGTTTTTTTCAAGATAACTCTGATTTTGCTAGCATAAGGTAGAATGCAGCGTTTTGATTGGATAATCGAAACGTTTGAAACAGAATTCTGTAGGAATTAGCATGAAGTTCATCGTGGATTTTCCTTGTTATAAAAGCGCTTTAGAGATTAAAGACTGCACCCAGAAGATGGCCTGATCAATTTTACATACCAAAAATAAAAAATATACCCTTAAGCACCACTTAAATTTTCCCACTGGCCCGTGCCCCAAACCCCTGCAAACAGTCCCATTGGAATAACATGTTAAATTTTGCTGCCAAAAAACTGTTAGAACCAGAAATGGAGCCTTCAAAACCCCCAGAATTCTAGAGAAGTATCTCATGTCCGCCCCTGACTCGCACAAGAAGTAGTATGGAAAAAGTTTGCATGCTTCAACAAATTTGTACGCAAATGTATGGTGGTCTAAAGTGCGTATCGCTAACGTACGCTGGACAAATGCAGCTTAGGAAAGCACAAGAGTGACAAAAGACCGGCACCCTTGGATTTGTAACACTGTAGCCAAAAAGCGAAAGCGAGGACCTGTTGATTTCCATCCTTGATCACGATGTTTGGCTCCCCTCCCCCAACAACCACTGACCTGGATGCAATCCTGCTCTGGAGCAGTCCGTTTATCGTTAACTGGACACGATTTAGTATTCGTTGTTAAAAGATGGTGCGTTGGGTGGAAACTGGACATGGCGCCACATGACTTTAGCTGTCGGTGCCCCCAAAACCCCAAACATGATGGAAAATGGACATGATTTGGTAATGGTTGGTAAAAACTGGTACATTGGGTGGGAATACGTGGCGCTGTAAGCAGGGACGGAAACGTTGAAGCTCCATCACATCCGCCAGGTTACTCGCACAAGAAGTAGTATGGAAAAAAGTTTGCATGCTTTAACAAATTTGTACGCAAAAGTACGGTGGTTTAAAGTGCGTATTGCTAACGTACGCTGGACAAATGCAGCTTAGGAAAGCACAAGAGTGACAAAAGACCGGCACCCTTGGATTTGTAACACTGTCACCAAAATACCGAAAGCGAGTACCTGTTGATTTCCATTCTTTTCTGAAAAGATTTAGAACTTTTAGATCTCAACAAACTTGTCGGATTTGGGATCCTTGATACACACCGCAGGCACTGATTATATTTTCAGATTCAGTGGCGGATCGAGAGGGGGCAAAAAGGCGTTGACCCCCAATCGGAAAAGCTCGGGGCAAAACTGTTTCTTCCTAAGCTGTCGACCTGCTTTTTGCACCGACTCCTTATTAATTTAGAAGCAGGTTTTGGTTCTTCAACTACTAGCTTCAAACAGAGCCAGTCAACTTGCGCCCATTGGGCCCTGGTCATCTTGATATTCAGAATCGCTTTTGAGAGAATGATACTTTGATTGCAAAAGCAAACATCTTGTGGGTACATCTTTCACCCCATGACACCTTTTTGCTTTTTGACTTGGGTTAAGCCCCAAAACCGACCGTCTAGTTAAATTGCGGCAACATCTTTCACCGTGTGGCGTTTTTTTCTTTACTTTTCGACCTTGGTTTTCCTCCTCCCCCCCAACTACCCGCTAGATCCGCCACTCTTCAGATGTTGCACAATTTGATGGAAATCGTGAATTTACTGGGATAGAAAGTGGAGGGGTTAGGCCCAGTGTACCAAGCCGCCCAGTGCTGGGTGGAGAGCGACACCCGAGTAAGCTGAATTTTCCACTCACTTCCGTGTTAATTTTACTCAACTTTTTCTCACTTTTCAAGCTGAGCTTTTAAGCAATATTCAATAATCCTGGTACTGACGAGCTTATTTCATTTAAGGTAGCAGCGGAATTTGAACAGAAACTTTACTCCAAAGAGTTCATTTCCAAACTGTAAATAAATATTTGAAGAACAATTTTATTGGCTTTCACAATACTGTAACTTTTGAATTTTCCACTCACTATCTATATTTTCCAACATGAGATTTACACTCCGCACCCTGGCGCGAACCCGGTTTTGGGACATTGGTCAGGCCCGGCCGTCTCTGCCGCGCCCTCCCCCTCCCCCCTGTCTATTCGGATGCACATGTCCATTACTGCTGGCAAAACAATTTCACCGCGATAATGTCTAAAAAGTAGGGATGCTACATACAATTTCCACCACCTATCGGCCTTACAACGCTACAGCATAGGTGGCTTTAACCCCCCCCAAACCTAGCTGATAGTTAAATTTTTGCCGAAGTATTCACCGTGTGACGTTTTCCCGTCTTTGGCTTGCCTCTCCCAAATCTGCCGGCTCGATACGACACTGTTTGGCACTTGCTGACAGCTGACGAAGGGGGTGGGGTTCGCGTTTTGTTGACGTTTGGTGACGAGGAGAAGGAACATCGTTGAATTTTTAATTTTTGGGAAAAAAGGGCATTATTAAAACATTCCTTTCTTCCTTCAACGGCTCCATTCATGGGCGCCTAAAGCGGGGGAGGGGACGGAGGGACGCGTCCCCCTGATGGCCAACCAGTGGGGACGTCCCCTCAAAATTTTTGGTCCATCGTCATTTATGCTGTCAGGTACCCATTATGTTCAAAATTCGCCTCCCCCGGTCAGCACCAGCCCGGGTCCATCCCCCCTATAAAAATTCCATGGCGGCGCCCCTGGCTCCACTTATCCTGCCAATTTTTCCACTAATTGGTATCACATGCAATTGGATGACAAAATAGCCCAGCAGGGGTGGGGTGGTGCGGGGGGTAATGGGAAAATTACCACAATTTGGAGACCGGGGCAAGCTGAAAGCCGCTCTCAGTATTGGTCCCAACTCAACAAGACCTAGAACCGTTAGTCCAATCAGGCTCACATTAGATACAGAGCTGTAGAGCTATAGACAGAGGCGGATCCAGGACTTCATTTTGGTGGAGCTAGGGGTTCGAACCTCTCGCGCCATTGCCTCGGAACAGCCTACGGCTATGCATGAACTACAATCACTCAGACATTGAGAGGGGGAGGGGGCTCGAGCCCCTAGCCCCCTTATTACTGCCATTGACTATAGAGGTGTAGATGGCGATGGCTCTGCGCGATTAAAGTTGGACTTGTATACTTAAGACGAATATTAACTTCTGTTAAGGATGGATGTTTAAGAGGAAAACTTGGGACCCAGGGAGAAGTCCTCTATGTCCTCTAATAAAATGGAATTCGACTTAATTTTTGGCATGTTCTCCCTGTTGCAAGGACGGCGGGTTCTGGGGGGGGCGGGCAGGGTGCGCAGTTGCACACCCTGAAAAAATTGAGGGTATGCAAAAGCATCTTTTTGGACATCCAGTTTTGGCTTGGTCCGGGAAGGCACCCCCAAATTTGGCCGGCACCCCGGTCGGTCAAGAGGAAATCAGGCCTAAACACTCCCTACCTGAAGAGGTAGGAATCTCTGTGTGAAATAATGACACTTTCGCCTACGACTGCCGCCCCCTGATATCAAAGCCACCTCACAGAGGGAAATTGGGCTCAATTTATCCACTCAACGCAGGGAAATCATTTCAGGGCTATATTCAACCATAATATTTTTTCCACAGCTCAAGTATTTCGTTCCCTTTTGTTTCCCAAATTTGTATGAAAGCATTTAAAAATTTGGAATATTTTCACAAGACCCAATAAAAGAAAGATCACCTTACGCTCATGTGACGTCATATCACGGCCCGGCATTCGTTCTTGGGAAGGGGGCCGGTATGATTTGCCGGCCTTTGGCAATAAAAAATAGCGGAGGAAATGCAAAAAACTACATACAGGGAATTTTATTTCGAGGTTTTAGATAGTTGTATGTGGCTAAAATTAATTTTCGATTAAAAATTTAGGAAATAATTGTAAATTTAGCTTTTGAAAGGCGCCTATTCCCTAATTTTCTTATTCACTTCCAGAAACTTTACGTCGATGATAGATTTCCTTTGACTGGTATCTATGAAACCATATTTCGTTTGATGACAAATTTGACGCTTATAATAACCACCGCCGTGGCGCAGTTGGTTAAGGCGCCTCGGTCCAGTGTGGGAGGTCCTTGGATCAAAGCTGACCTCTGGCAGACTTTTCCTCGACCGCCTCCTACCCAGGAGATGGCAGTACACTGGGTAGTGCCCGCCTTGACTAGGGACTTCCGCTGACCAACCAGCGCCCTTGTTATTGGGAGCACGGGCTTGATCTGCCTTTAAATAGATCCACCGGTCCGGTGGCACCGCCCGAGGGCACGGCCTCGCCGCGTGTCACCGGAGCAGTCCTCTGTTCCGCCGGGTCCGAGAAATCGGGATAGCTCCACTGCCTGGTACAGTGGGGCGTGTGACAGGAAGCGTGCGGACATGACTGTCCCGCAAGGGTGCCGATTGGGTAAGCCCCGCTGCCGTGTACATAGTGTGTGTCTGCTTGTGTGTAGTGCAAATGTGAAAAATGTTCCCGGGTTGGGAACGCAAAAATATTAAAAAAAAATTGACGCTTATGAGACAAATCAGCTTTTCCAGCGCAAGTTTAACTAATGGTTGTCGTTTCTCTTTATTATTTTTCTTCTTCCCTCGGTGATTACCCGGACTGACGGCTGCCCCAAGTACTAGTTCCTGCCCCAAGCGCCCTCCTCTGCCCCAGGCTCGACCAAAAGCTCCCCCAAATCGGTTTGTCTGCCCCGAGGCTGCCCCAACGAGATCTCGTCGAAATCTGCCACATTCTGCAGACTGCCCCCCCTGAGTGGGCGCCCCTTGGGAGTAGAAAGCGCCCCCGGAGATAGAGCCACCCTCTGGGAAGGAAGATGCCCGTCCCGAAAATCCTATACACCTGCCCGAAAATGGAACCCCCGTCCCTGCCCTGTTACTTGCGTAAATCTACATAAATATGTGGAAATGCACCCTCGTTAGAGTTTCATATGTGGCCGAAATTCTCCAAATTGTCAAAGGCACCATCGACCTTTCAGGGGGCACCGTGACCATTTCAAGGGGCGCCGAGTGTCAATTGGAGGGGCACCTGCCCCCTTCCCCCCCTGAATCCGCCTATGCCGACGCCCAGTAACAATTCCGTGGCGACGCCCCCGAGTACATGAGGGAGCAGTAAAACCGCATCAAGTATTGCCGCCCGGGTTTTCAGCCCGGTCGCGGTTCCAAAACCCAACGCGCTACCACCGCGGTTTTCATAACAGTTTACCTACTATCGTTCACGTCAACATTCCGATTAATGCCACTAACCTTCATTCCCAAGCTGGTCGTCCCCGAATCCAATTTTGTGTTTCTTGCACGTAGCTTTGAGGCGGTAACTTGAACCGCAGTCAATTGTTGATACCACTTTAGCAACAAACGTCACCCCACGGCCGCAGATTATCACCTGTGTGACATCACTCGCTACAGGTGAGACTTCCACCACAAAATATCCGCTTCCGCTCTCACGCGAGTGATTCACTTCTCGATGTTTGTAAACAGACAAATCCCGCCGGACGTCCGCGTCTGACCACGTGGCGTTGGCCTCGAGTGCGCGCCTCCACCTTAGCCCCGCCCACCGTCCGTCCCAAGCGGAGCAGGGTAGTAAATCACCATGACAACGCCCGCTGCGCAGCAGAATTCTGCTGACTGAACTCCATGAACTCTGCAGACAAATTCATTTCTTCTTCAATATTTTTGCTAACATTAACGTTACCTTTCTTTGTAAGATTTATTCTTTGTTCATCGTACTTTAAATTATTCATCTTTAGCGTAGAATCGGGCACTTTTTAAGAGTATGAAAACACTAGGACAAAGACCTACGTGCTAGGCGATCCATGCCGATCGGCTCGCCATCGACCGGCCTCCACCCCCACTACCGGAAGCTTGGGCCCAACTGGGCGCCTCCACCTGGGGCCATCACCTTGGGCGCCAGTATCCCCCGACGTGCCAAGGTCAAATTGCCATCCAGATCGGACTGCCGATGGAGTTCGTCTAGCGCTTTCTCCACAGCACTATGGACTCGACGACTCCACTATGTATCTTGATCGGCGGTCCGATCCGGATCGCAATATCCCGGCCATGGAGCTAAGCCAGTGTCCCTGCCAGGGGCGGACGCAGGACTGCCGTCGGGGGGCAACTCGGGAGAAATTGTAAACACATGATATATTTTTTTAAGAAACTCGGCCAAAATTTCGCCAGTTACGTGAACCATGGCCCCTTAGCCCCCTTCCTGCGTCTGCCAGTGGTCGCTGGGACAAGGCCTAGGTAGTGGCGGATCCTTCTGGGGGAGGGTGTAAAAAAGGAATTTCCCCCAACGAAAAAGCTCGGGGCAAAACCTCTTTGCCCCCCCCAAGCGGTCGACCTCCTTTTGAGTTTATCAGCAAGATTTTGGTGCTTTCAACCCGTGACTTCAAACAGAACCAGTTAAGTGTAAATATTGGGCCTTGGAAAGGAAAAAAGTATCTGGAGCCCATATTTTTCACCCCGTAGCATTTTTCATTGTTTTTTTCGCCTCAAATATCCCTGTTAGCGATAAACGACGAAGTTTTCGGGGGACCAGAGTTATATTCGCGAGAGTCAAACGGACGGACGGACACTACGACGAATCGAACATAACTGCCGCCACTCCGGTAGACTGGGCGGCGGGCGACCCCCGGTGCCGCTGGCTAAAGGCAAACAGTAAGGGGCGGCGGCGGATACCTGACCAGATGGTTGGGCCCCCTCCTGCGCCATTCACAGGCAGACCGGGGGACGCTGCGACACTGTCAGACGGCTACACGGGCGGATACGGGAGGCTGGGCTGGAACCCGTCTGCGTACGCAACAATCCCAAATTCTACCGTCAAGTCATATTTTAACACAATTTTTCACTGCGTGATGTATTTTTTTGCTTTTCGATTTTTGTTTGCCCCCAAAACCGACCGGCTAGATCCGCCACTCGTCCTAGTGTTTTTTTACTGAGGTTTAAAGAAATGAGGATATTAAGAGTCTATTGTCCTGTAAGCTTTAGTCGCTTGTTATGTCGGTGGTTATTGTGGAAGGTCTACTGGCACTGCATGGTCAGGAAATAGGTTTGGGTATGCTGTGTGCTGCCATAAATGTGCCAAAAATGAGCTTATTCACATAAATTGTGTATTACAGGCGGATCCCGGGGCAAAGTGGAGCACGTGCCCCAATCGACCCTCGGCGTCCCCTGAAATGGTCACGGCGCCCGCCTGGAAGGCCGATGATGCTCCCCTAAAGTCTCGTTCCCACCCCTCCCCCAGGATGTGAAAATCGGCGCCCACAGATAGGATTTTGGCGCCTCCTGGTCCAGATGGTGCCCCCTCCCCAGGAAGTTTCCTCCCACCCGATTGGCAATCCTGGATCCCCCTCTGGCGTGTTAGTTGGGGACGGGTCACTAGCTGAGTGATCGCGCTTAACACGCCTTATCCTTGATTAATTGCTTAACTTTTACCAAAAAATAGACTTGGGTTATCTCAGGTCAAGATGACCATATCTGGTAAAGTGCCCTCACTTAAGAGAAAATGACTTCAAAGATGACAAGTCATCAGAGATGGCCTACGCTGCGTTACGAAAATATTTTTCTGTAGCCGTAGCTCTGGAAATGAAACGTAGCGTAGCTGGGCGAATTCTGTAGCGTACTACGCAAAAATTTAGCGTATTGTAGCCTACTACGAAAAAAAGTTACGTCATACCTAAATGCATATACCTACCTTCTTGTGATCTCGATCGCGGTACTAAGGATTCTTGGTAACGATTTGCTTTAATTCGAAATTTGAAATAGAAGTGATAATATTTGAAGAAGTAACGACCAAACCATTACTTTAAAATTACAAAGTTTAAAACCATTTCACAACAAATGCATCAAATCGCTGTCAATTAAGATGGGGACCTTTTGGTGAATGGTGTAAATCACGGACACTTTTTTGGGCCTGTAAAAATTATAAGTAGGTTTATTTCGATTTATACATTTGTTTTCAACTGGTGACAAGAATTCCCAACCATTGATCACACACATCAGGTCACACACATCAGGTCATCAGGTCACATATCAGGTCAGGTCAAGGTCCCTGTCTAATCTAGCATAGTCAATATGCATATCAATCGACTCGTAGTAGCAATCTCAACGTAATGGTATCAAAATAAAAGTTTTATCGTCATTTCCTGCAAAGTTATTGACCCAAGTCTGAAAATCTGCTAAATAGCCCAAATGGACCTCTCAGAGGTCACAGGTAAAACATTGGAACAGGAACCTAGAAAGGAGCCCAGGATACTACAATTTGGGGAAAATGAAGCTATTCTCAGCTTTATCAACACACGAGAGCCCAATTTGTTTTCCCCATGCGTTTCCAACGGAGAGGTCATGCTCCGTCCCTGACCTTAGGTCATCTATATGAAAAAGCCCGAAATATATGTTGTAGCACTCGGTAGGCCCATTATGTGGTATCAGTTTCAATCCGATAGATTCACCCCTTTCTTACTTATGACACCTTTAAAATATTTGGAGGTGAAGTCACTTAACCTGCACTGGTGACCTAACCTGAGATGACCCAACCTTTAAATTTTGGGGAAAGCTGCGGAATTGATCAAGGATAAGGTGTGCCAAGTACGGCGGCGCTTCGCGCCGCTTTTGTACCGCCAGTACAACCCGAGGGGGGTGTTCAAACACCCCCCCACCGGGCCGAGGTTTAAAATTATGAATGTGTGAACAAAATGTTGATATCGTAGCACGATATATTTTTGCCGTAGCCGTAGCTAAAATAACGTAATTCCGTAGTCGATGAAATATAACGTAGCGTAATTCCGTAGCGTAGTTTTGGCCAAAATCGAACCGTAAAGTAGCGTAATTTGGTAACGTAACGTAGCGTAGCGTAGGCCATCTCTGCAAGTCATAGGGGAGACTGGGGTCAATTGTAACACGGGGCAATTGTACCACTGGCCATATTGTCTAAACTAATCAATGGATGACGCTAGTGGCACAACCGGAAATCCGCAAACAGCTGATGCCTTTGTTAACGAAGTTTCAACTTGGTGCGGCGGGTAAGTCAGACGCTGATCACAATTATGTGTTTTTGATGGTGTTTTGTAACTTTTGAAATATTTAAAGATGATGAGCTTATTGATGGGTATGATGAGGCACAGCGGGAACAGTTTCAGTGCATAAAGAGTGTTTAATTATCTACGAAATGGGCACAGAATCGGTCGTCTAGGCCAGCTCGTTGAGCGGCAATTTGGTTTAAAAAATTGCGCGTTGCGATGGGGACAATTGTAACACTTCTCTTGCGGTCACATGTAACAATGTTACAATTGAACCCTATGGCCTTGCGACGTATTAAACTTGCTTCCACTGCAGAAATGCAGTAGCTAGGTTAGTGATTTTATGATCAGGCGCGCACCCAGGATGTTCGTTTGGGGGAGGGGTCTGACGAGGGGACGTCAGATCGATGAATGGGGCGCGTTTGTTCACCCAAAGGGGCCAATCTTCATATCCTGGGGGGGAGTGATTAACTTTTTGCTTCACAGACCTAGTGTCAACTGTTTTTGGGATGAGGCACTTAACACGTTGGGGGAGGCCTGGATTCAGGCCAACCGTTGGGGGGGCAAAACGGCCTAATTCAGGAAAACATAGATTTGGAAGAAAATCGACAAAAATCGGGCGATTTGGGGGAAAATGCCCTGTTTTCCCCGTGGATCTTCCAGTGGGGAGGGTGGAGTGCGGGCCCGCTGCCCCTTGGGTGCGCTACTGTTAATGATAATCACATTGCTTTCCAATGATATGTTTGTTCGTAGGTTGGTATATGTTTCGGAAAAGTGGAAATGGGGGCTACCATATATAATATTTCCTTTATTGACAAACTAACGATGGTAATGGGGGTTTAAGGGCACGTCAGATACTAAGGCTATATTTGCCCAGTTTGAAAAATTAACAAGATTTCAGTCAAAATTATAAATATCTTTTGTAGGTAGTCAGTCCAATAGGCAAATGTGCCCAAAATAATACGTTTTTGGTTCTAGAAAGGGCCATTCCTTTTCGGCAAGAAGTTCAAGATTTACTGACCTGACTGATAAGTAAGTTTTTGAAAACATTTTGAACGCGGTATATTCAGGTCATTTATAGGGATTATTCAAATCAACGGTATTCGTTTTTGTGTTCATCTTTCAAAAAAATTGCATCGGCTGTTTTCAAACAAACGTCTCGCACTTTCGAGAATGCCTCATTTTCGACCACGCACCACCGAACGCGGGACTCGACTGGAGACGGACCATGAAGCTGAAGTGAAGGCCAAAGATGCAGAAGTGATCGCATTAGGATGTTTTTATGGTACAAATAAATCGTCGAAATTCATACGGCTTTAACATGGTACAATTGACCCCCGGTGCTGTTACAATTGCCCCTCACGTGGCACATAGGCCCTAAACGCCTCCGTCCGTGGCCAATATTACGAAAATGCAACTTTTTCTAAATCATTTCCTGAGCACATATACTGATAGAGAATTCTTCACTGCACTTAAAACAGGCATGGAAAACACAAACCGTGCTCTGTAAGTCTTTGTAGAGTTGCTTGAAGTAAGCACTCGGGTGCGCCACCCGCGGACCAGAGATCTGCAGCGAAAACTACGTACATTTCATTATGCTTAAAATCGACCATGAAAGCAAGAACAGGTCAAAGTATGGCAATACCACTGTTTTGTGAGCCCTTTGCAATGGGTTTTGGTATAAAATAATGCAAAAATAGTTTTGATAACTATTTTATAGACCATTCTCTCAGTATACTACATATCTCAAAAACTGTTCGATTTACAAATACAAAGAGAGGGATTTAAAACTTGGCCAGCACCGGCCCAGCATAAGACTACCATCAAACGATTCCCCAGGATGTGCTCTACAAGGGCAAGTCAAAATATCTTGCGTCCACTTGCAGCCCCGCGTTCCAGATGACATATAATAACTGAGGTTGTGGCTCCAACCAGGCCGCTGCGGTGCTAACCAACGCCGTGGGTTACCGAATAGAGGCATGGACCAGCCAGAATGAGCAATATGAGTGAACTATCAGAGAACGTGCTATAAGAAATGCCGAGTGCTAAAATTAGTTTATACATTTCAAGCACCATAACCGCCTAAATTTGTGTATTGACTGCTGTGTTGACTGTTATCCAAATACCCGGAGGGACTGCCGACAACGAACCTTTTATTGCATGAGAAATGTTCCTGCTAGGTATGTCAATATCGGATTGGGATCCCGCTATTTTCAAAAGCCCCAATAATGGGATTGCTCTCGTGATCCCGCGATTCAGACATTTATTATAACACCTTCAGAATGCCGGGACAGCAAAAACGATACCTAAGAATCCTGTTTTGCTGCATATCCACGTTAAACCACATATGGTGATACCAGTCATACCTTTTCATCCAAATGAACGGTCGCCTAACCATCGGAGTCCGAGGTGTCCTAGGATTCAATCGGGAATCGAATTTCTCGCCGTTCCCACTGTCACGAGCTGACGCAAGATGACACTCGGGCTGCTCGGTGACCTACGTCCCATATTTGGCGATACCGCGATATCTATGTAGCGGAGGATGGGCAGGGGGCGGAGAAAAACGTACTGACCTTCACGGACTGATATTTTGATATGCCTTGTTGAGGAAACACAAGGTAGGTTATATTCTACCCTTTCTTCTACCTGCGTGTTAGCACGCGCACTGGAGGGGCCTCGGATACTCTCCCAACTACTTTTTCCGGGATGACCGAGAACCGCTCTGCCAAAAGACGGGAATCGGTCGCATTTGAGAAAATTTAACGCGCGTTGAATAGTGAAATAATTTTGAAAATTTGTCGAAAATTGTTTGATTTATACGCTTCTAAAGTCAGACCTACATTTTGAAATCGCCGCCACCGCGCGTCGTACCGGTTTGCTTGCATTGGAGACTAAGTGGTGACGTCACAGTGTCATATAGACGGGATGATATGTAGGTCACCTCACGTGAAGGTCGAGGTCAAAGTTCAAGTCATACCAGCAATTTCAAGGTCATTGACCCCGGTGCTTTACGTGTCCTAGTCTGACGTATATTATGCTATGACGTCATAGTAAAGGTAACCCAGTTGTAAGTTCAAGGTCAAGGTCAGGTTCAAGATCTGGGTAAAGGTCATCCTCCTTTCCAGCACAAGGTTTGCTATAGTGCTACTTTAAGTGTGCATAATAGGGAACATACCATGTTTTGACGTCATAGGTCGATGACCTTGAATGACCTAGACCTCAAAAATGAAGGAAAGATTCTTTGCGACACAACCTCTATGACCGTGGTCCGGCTTTAGCTTACTCCCGGCTTTTTCCACGCATTATCGGGCATATCCCAACAGGTCCCAAATATGGCCAAAATTTGACATTTATGACCTCGTTTGACCTTGACAATATAGACCTAGGTGAATGAAAATTAGTTATGATGTGGATCACCATAGCCCCCACCCACCCCCAATCGGATTTCTTAGGCCTCTAAGTTTCCGATATCTCGGGGCTTACCAGCCCCCATCCTGTGGCGTTAATGTCGGACCCCTCTCCAGTGTGGTTGTTAATAATCACTCGAATACCAGTTATAATAGAACATTCCCATGCGAAAGGAGTTACAATTATACCAAAAGCTGGCTTAGAAAGAAAACCAAGCTCAAATACACATTTATGATGCCTCCCGTTTTGTTGTTCGTGGTGACGCTTATGAATTTTGGCACACCATGATTGCTGTATCGTTGTTCATGGATTACATGTTTATTGTTTGCAGTGTTTCAACTACAATTCGGTCACAATTCATGGCGCAACGACAACATCTGCAAAATATTTTACGGACACCTTGGGCTGATTAGTTGCCCCAATTCTTTCACTGTCCTGATTACGCCCATGTAAAATAAAGCCTATATGTCGAATGCAAGTTTTATGCGCTGTTCAATTATCTGTCAAATGAGCTCCTTTGTCCAAAATCGGGGAATTTGGGTATTGCAGAAGTTTTCCACGAAATGTAATATTGGCCACGACGGGCATTTAGCTATGTGCGTGGGGTCAATTGTAACAGCTGAAGTACATTTTTGAAGTGAAATTTTGACCCCTTATTTTTTTCCATTTTGAAATCTTTCTACGTCTGTCACATTGCAAAATCTTCAAAGTTGATATGAAAATATAATTATAAATGCTCTAACTCAAAGCACTATTTCTCCAGAACCAGAAATGTGAAATTTGTTACAATTGAACCCAGTCTCCCCTACCTGCTGATCTGATTTTCATGACCCATGAAATTGAAATGCCAGCCAAGCACAATTTGAGGCAGTGGGATTTTCGCTATCAATGACCTAAGGCCAGGTATGGGTTATGACCTCTCCATTGGAAATGTATGAGGAAAACGCAAATTGGCCGCAAATGAAACGATTTCCGTAAAAACGCCTTAAAACAACTTCCTATTCTCAACATCGTGGCATCTTAGGTCGCTCCCCAGCCACGTTGGAAGTTCCAACATGTGAACTCTGAAAAGTCCTCTTGATCTGGGACTACTTAGGCAGGTCTGGGCGTGGAGGAGATATCACCAGCCTGCAACTGATAAGTTTTGCGATTTTGAAAAATTAGCACTAGCAGCGGTAGCCGTATCGGCTAGCCAAGGCAGCGGAAGTAGCGATAACAGTTGCACAAACTTGATGGCGAGACCCACCTCTGGCAATGCAGATCAAGATGGACGTCAACTTCCAGCACCCTGGTCACGTGCCTGCTGCGACTCGCCCACCTCGATGAAAGACTCACAACTCGGAATTGTCCGTCACCACTCGACCCTACAGTACCTATTCACCGACTGAAGAAACAAAAAATTCGCACTTCCAAACCAATCCACCTCTCCTCTGAGCACCGTCGACAAGTCTGTCCCCTTAGTTCCAGCCTCTTCACCAGCGTCAGCGCGGTAAACAACTGCGTGAGGAGCGCGCGAACGGCCCTGAGGGGAGGGGTCCGGCGTCGCCGTGAGAGAGGACAGGAGAGCCGCCAGCCGAGATGAGGTGCGCGCGCAGACCCCGCCCCTCGCCACCCCCATAAAGTTGACAAAACGCGCACGGACCCGAACATGAGGGCGGGAGCCTGTGGATAACGCTCGGCTCGCCATGGAACTGTTTGCCCTCCGCCTCACCAAGTGGCGAAAACATCGGGTGTTGGCTGAGCAGGTGACCGCGGGAGTTTGAAACAGAGGGGTCCGTGTCTTCATTGGCAAACGAGGGAGCTGGCTGGGTGAAAGCATCGTAGAGAAGGGGAAGGATCTGGCGGAGAATCCAGATGTTTTTGAGTTAAGAGGAACCGACGGCAGGGGCGGATCTTCGGCACTGCAGAAGTCGAAAATTCTGCCAGCTCGCCAACACAGTTGGCGACTAAAACAGATCAAGTCGGTGACAAAATAGGCAAGATTTTACCCTCTTCAGCGTGAGAAGCTGACGCTCGCATTGTCAATACGTAATTTCAGATTTAGAACGACTCAAAGGGTCTGGCAAATAGTCTCCGTTTGGTTCCAAACCTCAATTTTTTTGTCACACAAGTTTGATCGGAAATTTCGTTGGTGACACTCCGACACTTTTTCCGCCCCCTGTGCAAAGTGCTTGCCCACAGGACGGTAGCCAGTGATGTCTGATCGGCGTTCCGAAAGTTGATCTGTGGAACCCCAATGCCACTGGAATGATGTCTGAGGGGGGAGGGTGGCAAGTGTTGGTCTTTGGGCCCTCAAGAGTTAGTCTCCGGGGAATCCCTGTTGTTTGGTCTCCTTGTGTGTCAAGTGTTGGTCTCGATGGGCCGCCAAATGTTGGTATCGGGGGCCCCTCAAGAGTTGGTCTCGGCCCCCCAAAAATATTAAACTGAATAATCACGCTGAAATTAGGCACCTCACAAATAATTTACTATGCAAAGAATTCACGCTCAATAAGTGGAAAAATTTGGACATCTGAGCGGGGGTCGAAGATTTTATTCTATCCCCTCCCTTGAGAGACCTTAGATCCGCCCCTGAACGACCCTATTAGATCATTCTCAGTGGCGGATTCAAGACAGGCGAGACAGAGGGTGATTATTCGGTTGAGTGCGCGTAAAAAGACGTTTGCCGTGTTCTACTTATCCATGTGCGTGTCCAGTCGATCCCTAATCAAACGTTGAGACGTCTAACCATGCGTGCGAACTTTTCTATAAGACACAAGTGAAAACGACAATGGAGAATATCGTTATATAGGGGTACGTCAATGTAGTGGCGTCCGCCTGACACCCCAGCAGACGAGAGCAGCTTGGATAGATCACGGATCAAGCGTAATTGCATCTGATAATTTCAGTGGGCGCTTCTCTGGGATAAAACGGGACAAAACACTTGCAGGATAACATCAGCGGCGTCGTCTCGGTCATAGAGGCCTTTCAACTGGTCCGTCTCAACTCAACTGGTCCGTCTCAACTGGTCCGTCCACAGGTCTGTCAAACTAACTAAAACTCATCCAACTCGCTATAAAGGCCTTGCGGGTCACCAAACACTCGGCTGGTGAGAAAGAGCCCTGCAGCCTACAGAGGTCCGTGCGATTGGCAGACGCAGGGGGGAGCATTCCGGCCATGCCTCCCCCAAAGCGCTGGAGGGGGGCCAAACTATGTTTGGGCCCCCCAAGCGCCGGATAAATTCTTTGAAAAAAGTTTTTACACTAGGTTTGTAGAGCAAAACGATCTTCGCTCCCCCCCCCAGGAGAGAGATCATGTACTTGGAGAGGTAGCTTATACTAGGTCTGTCGAGCACCCAAATTGCACGTCCCACCCCCCCTCGAGGATAGGCAGACATGGGTTTGCCCCCCCCAAACTCGGGTTTGCGTCCGCCCCTGATCCGTGCTGGACCCATCGAGGGTCAACAGGGCCCTCAGACCCGCCTTCAGATGGCCCAGCTGACCGAGAGGGTCCTTCTGGCGATAGAGGACCTACGCAAATCACTGGGTTCTACTGGTTCAGCTAAGCTGACCGGTTTGGTTCCGGTGTGTAACATTGCGAAGTCAGCTGGGCCATCTTTGAGCCCTCGGTTACGTTAACACTCATCACGTGTCATGCTCTGGCAAGTTTAGAGGGATCGCAACAGGGTCTGGATCAAGACCTTTATGGCCATGGGATGGCTTATTTTTAATTTAAAGCGTGGGAAAATTAAACGTTGATAAGTTTTGAAGTGCTGCGGCTAGGAGCATGTAATGAGTTGTTAAGATGTTCCTGGCCTCTCCCTCGAATCCGGAAATGTAAAAACACTGAAGATTTATATTCGGGCACAGCCCTTCATCAGAATCGTAGAGTAGACCTCGAAACGCTTCGAGGTCTGGCTATACTAGGACTGAGAATTATTGATATTTACTCCACGATTCTGATGAAGGGCTGTGCCCGAATATATAATCTTCAGTGTTTTTTACATTTCCGGATTCGAGGGGAGAGGCCAGGGAACATCTTAACAACTCGTGGGAAAATTATATAAAGTGATCTTTAGGGTAAATTAAATCTGCCGATAGTGTTTTTATATGCTCTGCAAAACGACTGCCTCAGTGCAAAATCCATTATAAAAGTGGGGCAATCCCTTTAAAGGGAATGTGGCACCTTGGTCGAATCCTGGAATTTAGTCTAATTAGTGGTACTTTGTCATGATCTGGCAAGCACGACCATAGGGGCATTCAGGACAGATCGACCAAGGCTTGACACCACCATGTCTAGAAAAATCTGAAACTTTGTCTCGGGGTAGTTTTGGGCCAGAAACACGCCTGCGAGAATCTCAGCCCCTCCGACCAACGGTGACCGAGTTATAGCCCGAGGCACTTTCGGGAGGTCACGTTGTAGACTCATCTTTGATGCTTCATAACTCAACAACGCATCACCTGATAAACAAGTTTTGTATATCATTGAACTCGTCTTGAATTATAGTTTATTTTGGAAAAGAAAATGTTAAAATTTGAAAATTTTTGACTTTTAATTTGTTTGACCTTTTCCTTTTTGACCTAGCTTGACCTTTTCCCAGTTGAAATTGCCCTTTTAGACACCTCAAAATGTTTCTTCATAAAATATCTTTCGATAGCAAAAATAAAAAAATGCGTTCTTGCTATAAGTTCCGAATATTTAGCACCTAAGGTAGGTATGTCACGGTTTTTGACCATTGCGGTAGTACAGCCTTATGTTTAACGCCGCAAATATAGCGTTGCTTTTGTAATCGGTCGCTGGAAATCATACTCTATTGTCTTTACGAAATTTTAATCGTACAAGTATCCGAATTTATGACAATTAACACGCGCCCACCGAGGGGTGGGCAACCTGCCTCCTCGGGTTTCCACAGGTAGTAAAAACACCTTCGCGCAGCGCCACCGTACTTCTGTACCTCTAACTCGAAATTTTTGCAGCTTCTGGCAAAATTTTGGGTCTGGGTCATACCGGTCAGACCGCCAACCCAGGTCAAGAGACCTAACCTCAAACTTTGGGAGGTGCATAAATCATATCAAATTTAGCCTATCGTGGTTAGAATCGCATTACATAGTAAGATCGCCTAGCAAGATAATTTTTCGTGCAGGATTTCTATATCGATAACCGGGAGCAGGGCAAAGGTCATGATCTTTCCATTAGAAATGCATGGGGCGATTGGTAAATTTTGATAACTTGCGAGAATTGAGAATTGTCGAGAATTGCGATGGAGGTTGTATTTTTACATTGTCGTGTCTGACTTGCCTCTGCAGTTTGATTAATATTCTTTTTACCATACAGACCTAAGCCTGGCTCTAGGTCAAGCAGGTTAATTTTGACATTTGACTAGGCAATATTATAAGATACATAATCCGTTTGGGCTCAACAAGAGTGTTCCAATGGTGCTGAACTTTTCTTTCTACGGCTCTTCTCTGTCACCTATTATGCCACAAAATTTAGGTTTCCACTTAGTTCCCGTAGAAATACTGTGACCTTGAGCAACCTCAAGGCGACACGACCAAACGATTGTATGTAACATATTTGGTAATGATTAAAACTGGCTATTTAGGGCATCACTCCCAGTGTACTGTGTCATTATTTATCTGGGATTCTCGGATCCGTGTCAGCTATGAAATGATCACCTTGTAAAAATATCATGAGGCAACCTGTTCAAGCGACCAAGTCGAATGCGTTACAATTTCGGGACATTTTGTCGAATATATGAGCAGATTTAAATTACTTTTTGGGAATGAAAGCCTTTCAGACACGTTTGTTTAATTGCATGAATCCTCTCAAACATATGCTGTGCTGCACTGGATCAGCTTGCATCGATACTATTTTCCATCTCCGGGAACGATGTAATTGTGTGAGTTAGTGGTGCTCATAGGATAAGTTATACTTGTTTCAATTATTGATAAGGTCGCGACATCTTTGTAAATTTTCGTTTAAGGCTGAAAGGTTCATTATTAATAAGTTCATTTGCCCTCGTCTCCTCGAAACAAGGAATACCTTTTATCACTTTTAATGGCTGGTTTTTCTGTTTATAAATATTGCCCAAGTTGTTGCCAGTTCAGTTTTTTATACATTTTGTACAGTTGTTCTCAGTTCGATTGTTGGAGTCGGGGTCTCACTAAAGTCATCAATGGACTTGTCACGGAGACCCCGACCCCACCATCCGAACGAGCAACTGCCACAATGAAGGGTTGATTTTAGAAGCCAACGTTTAACGTCCCACAGCCAGGGACGGCCGCCCCGCTCAGGTCACCCTCTCACCAGTCAGTTGCCAGCCGACCTGTGCGTCGGGTAGCTATTGAGCGCCGGGCGTCTCAGCGGACCGATCCCAAGCCTGGACATGCCGCCACTGCATGCTTCTGAGCCGCGGGCCGGGCCCAACGCTCTACCAACTGAGCTACCGGGGCGGCAGGAGGCGGTTTTAGGAGTAGGTGTCTCACTAGAGTCATCAAGGGACTTTTTACGGAGACCCTGACCCCACCACCCAAACGAGCAACTCCCACGATAAAGTGTTAATCAAGGAAACAAGTTGAAAGTCCCACAAGGCATAACCGTCTACCTCAGGTCCCCCTCACCACTGAGTTGCCTGCTGGCCTTCAGCATTTACGGTACCTACCACCTCCCAGTTGACCTAAATTATTTTTCCAGAAGTTGCAAAATGTTGTGTTAGAGGTAGATGGGTGCGGTGGCGCTGCGGAAGGTATTTTTTACTACCTGTAAAGACCTGAGGAGGCCGGTTGCCCACCCTCGGGTGGGCGCGTGTTATTGTCATAAATTCGGATACTTGTACGATTAAAATTTCGTAAAGACAATGGAGTATGATTTCCAGCGACCGATTACAAAGCAATCGCTATATTTGCGGCGTTAAACATAAGGCTGTACTACCGCAATGGTCAAAACCGTGTACATACCTACCTTGGGTGCTAAATATTCGGAACTTATAGCAAGAACGCATTTTTTTATTTTTGCTATCGAAAGATAATTTATGGGAAACATTTTTGAGGTGTCTAAAAGGGCAATTTCAACTGGGAAAAGGTCAAGCTAGGTCAAAAGGAAAGGTCAAACAAATTAAAAGTCAAAATTTTCAAATTTTAACATTTTCTTTTTCAAAATAAACTATAATTCAAGACGAGTTCAATGATATACAAAACTTGTTTATCAGGTGATGCGTTGTTGAGTTATGAAGCATCAAAGATGAGTCTACAACGTGACCTCCCGAAAATGCCTCGGGCTATAACTCGGTACCGTTGGTCGGAGGGGGCTAAGATTCTCACAGACGTGTTTCTGGCCCAAAACTACCCCGGAGACAAAGTTTCAGATTTTCTAGACATGGTGGTGTCAAATTGAAATATTTTTGGTCGTTTTGTCCTGGAATGCCCCCATATTCAACAGGCTTCAAGGGCTTCGATTGGCTGATACTTACCGTGACGTCAGCATATGTCGTCACACCAACAGCTGTCAGCTGTGGTTTGCTTCTAAGGGTACATGTAGGGTAAATTTCAGGTAGGTTTTTAACTTTTCTCTACGGAAATTTTGAGTTTTAAGACAAATGATATGTTGAGTACCGGGTTTTCCGGCATACTTTACAACCTGGCTGTCTCAGTTAAAATCACGTTATAAAGGTGCCACATTCCCTTAAAAACGAGCCCAGCTGACCAGAGAGGCGCACTGAGTTAAGTCCGCTAGGACTTTTGCGCCAATCTCGATGTAACCTTTTGAAAACCATTATATGAATAAATTATCGTATCGTATCGTATCGTATCGTATCGAGAGAGCCCTACTGTCGACAAAGAGCAAAGCGCGAGCGGACCGCGTCCTCGAAGAGGCCCTCTGGGCTCTCAGGAGGGGTGGAGGGGATGACATCCTCAGAGGCTCCCTCGGCTACGTCCCTGGTTCTTACTCCTCTCCCCTACAAATATAATGGAATTGATTGCCACCAATCATTTCACATGGAGGTACTGGTTGATAAAGGTCTGCAATACAGGTCGAAATCTTTGAACGTTTTAATACTCCAGCGGGGAAAACACCGAAATATCGATACGAATAAATCTACTGAGGGTAAAGGAGGAAACCGATGCCTAGGTAAAACAATAGGCAGTACATAAGTTTCATAATCTGAAAGTCGTCAGTTCGATCCTCACTGGGGGCATGTCCTTACATTTTTTTTCAGTCGAGTTGATTTCTTCACTGCGATAAGTATCCGTTTCCCGAGCTGACTAGTACAATCAAGCCTAGTCCCATAGTGCAAAAAAATCACCAAACCCCCTCCTTAGTTAGACAGGTACACTGGTGATGGAAAGATGGGTCTGATATAGGAATCTTCCCGGCACGATGCCCGGGGCGTGGATGCTAAATCATTGCCTAGAGTTTGAAACAATATTAATAGCCATAATATCAAAAGCGACAGCAAAATATTATCTGTAGGCCTTCCAAAGGTTTGTCGAACTGGAAATAATTTATTTTAAAAAAATTAAAATGAGCAACAGCATAACCTGTAGGTTACTTTAGCATTAGCTTCACGTTTCGTTGTTAGGGGGATGTCTAGGTATCCATAAAGAGACATAAATCCAAACCCCTACACGCGCACTACTCGATAGAGTCTGAGGGCATCATGGTTCAAAAAAGTCCACCCGCCCTCCCCTTGCCAGCCGTCTGCGCACAAATGTAGCCAGCAGTCGCAACATCGAGATAAACGTTCGAGAACCATTACTATTCCAATTTACCGACACATGAAAGTGCGTTCAACGAAAATCAAGAGACAAGGCTAGTCTAATGGAATATTTTCGCACGTTTACAACGGTATAAGCGCTCTGTGAAAAGGCTTCTACGACACATGTCAATCCGCCATAGTACGGTGGGGTAAGTTGTTGCGTTTGTCGCCGTTTTCAGGTCCCTGGGGACAGCAGGAAACTTGTATTAAAAGGAATGTGGCACCTTGGTCGAATCCTGGAATTTAGTGTAATTAGGTGTACTTTTAGCCGAAAATAATGAAACCACTCATGATTTCTCTGAAAATGTACAATAAGCCCAATATTTTCTTTTAAAATACTAATCTAGGAAAATAAACAAATATCTGCCTGTGGATGATGTCATGATCTGGCAACCACTACCATACTCGAAACGCTTCAAGGGCTTCGATTGGCTGATGCTCATCGTGACGTCAGCATATGTCGTCACACCAACAGCCATGACAGCTGTGGCCTGCTGCTAAGGGTACATGAAGGATATATTTCAGGTAGGTTTTAGCTTTTTTTCTACGGAAATCTCGAGTTCCAAGACAAATGGCATATAGAGTACCAGGTTTTCCGACTTGCTTTACAACTTGGCTATCTCAGTTAAAATCACGTTATGAAGGTGCCACATTCTCTTTAAAATGTGAAATAATGATAATGCACTGCAGCTGGTTTATATACATGGTTTATACACTGCAGCTGGAATATACATGACGATTATGAGTAATGTAAAATATAAACCCGTAAACCACTAACTTATGAATTCACCGCCTACCTCACTGAATATGTGATGAGCACATTAATCAGTCAAAACAAGAAAAGACACCAGATTAATCAGTTCAAATTATCAAAAACAAGACCATCTTACCCGTTACACGCTTCCTTTCTCTGCTTTGAGTTTGAGGTTTTTCATCTCGGTGACCTCGAAAGGCGATGGGTGGCTTAGTGGCTTATCCTCTATTACCCATGCACTTGTCTTCAAAGCTCATTAACACTAGGCGGGTTTTTTGTCATAGTGGAACGGATTTTACCTTGTTCGTTTGTTAGACGAAGCCCTGGATTTAGATCACCTAGGAAATTATCGGGTCACATCCAGTGTCTGCGACTTTCAAGAGTCCCCTTGGCTAATCTGACGGGCTCTTTAGTTCTTGTAGTTGTGCTATAATCTCTACAGACCCACTCGGTGTAGCTCTGGCCTTAGCCATTCCGCCAGCTTGATGACCTCGTGAACAAGCTCCGGGAGGGTGCGGCAGCTGTAACCGGAGCCACACAGGTCTCACGTGACACAGTGTCGGTCGTCGGCGCGCCGTTTCGCAGGGATCCGCCCGGTCACCTTCAGCGACGGCAACGGCGCGCTCAGTGCCTCCAATGTAAAACATCAGTCTATTCTTCAAAATTACAAGGAGGGCCTGGACAGCTGTTCACCATTGAAGCGTCAGGCTACTCCAAAGAAAATATTCACCGCGTGCGTTTCGATGGTCGCTGGCTCGCTGTCGTCACACATCTGTGAACGAGCAATCAATCAGGCAGTGGGGAGAGCGGAGAGGAGCCGGCTCGTATCCTTCCCAGTCCATTTTTTCCGCTACAACGAGCGGCAGCCACTGGTGAGTCGACTTGTTTGCTTGGTGGACATTCGAGTCAGAACTGAGTAAAAGCTACCGGTGCAATTAATTAACCTGAAATAGAAATGCTAAATAATAATGAAATAAAAATGAAAAAGGACTAAAAAAGTTACCCCCCCAAACGGCGCTCCTGCGTCCACCCTTGCCCCTGCCCCTGCCCGTTGTGTGTGTGTGTGTGTGTGTGTGTGTGTGTGTGTGTGTGTGTGTGTGTGTGTGTGTGTGTGTGTGTGTGTGTGTGTGTGTGTGTGTGTGTGTGTGTGCAACAGGTGTAAGACGCAGTTGAACATAACCCAATTCAGCGCTGACTAGTGCCTCCCGTGACTCTGCAGGACGCTGCTTAGGTCACGACGGCATCTCGGGAGTGCCGTGCTGTTCTAGCGGGGGTATTATACGGTGTGGGGCGTGTGGGGAGGGAAGCGAACCGAGTAATTACCTCGGGCCGTTGTGGACGGTCCTGCCCCGCCTCCAGCGCGGCGCCGGGATCGGTCGGCGGAGTTACGGGGAGGGTGGCGGGGCGTCCGGCGACCTGCGACGCCACTGGTCTAGTTAGCCGGCGTCAGTTGTCGGCGTCTCCGCGCAGTCTGGGGGGGAGGAGAGGGGGTGCCGGCAGGCTGCGCCCGAGATAGCGCGGTGCTGTGTGCTCCTTTGTTGTTCGGGACGGCATCGCGGACAGTGGCGTAGCCAGAGGGGGGGTCTATGCGGTTCACGGACTTCGCCCCTTGGGTTGATCTAAAGCACCCCAAAGGATTTTCTGATCAGGGAGGCCCCAAGAGTCAACCTCAGTGGGCCCATGTAGCTAATCTGCCCCATTTCCGTTAGGTAATCTGGAAGCCCGAGTTAGTCTAAGAAATGCCCTTGGAGTGTTGGTCTCAAGGTTCCCCAGAGTTAGTCTCAAGCAAGGCGGGCGACGCGTTCCCCGTGCTCTCAAATCAAGGGAACGTCCCCTATAATTCTGAACCTCGACTTTAAATTTTTTCCACACTCTCCCCGTTATCTGCGTGAATCTAGATAAATGTGTAGGTGAAATTCGTCGTAGTTAGTGTTTCATATGCCATTCAAGTTATCATAGCTTGTGCCGCCCGCCCCCCTCATTTCGTCTGTCCGGGGTCCATCCCTACCCTAGTAAAAATTCCGTGGCAACGCCCCTGGTTGTCAATCCTCTCCCTTTGAGAACTAATTTGGTGAGCCCGGAAATCCTTTATGGGCCTCAATAGCGCTCCCTATACAGACCCAAATAACGCCCCTCCTGACCAAAATCTGTCCTGCCAGCAGGGGCGCAGCCAGGATTTTGCTCAGGGAGGGGCGGTGCCCCGAAAAGGGCCCCTGCGACAGCGCAAAAAAGGCCCTGATGGGTAAAAACGGCCCTGCTTGTTAAATAATTGAGTGCTGAAGAGGGCTTAGGAGGGCCCTGTCTGGTATAAAATGCCAAATTTGGCCACAGAGCATAGTGCGGGCGAGCCGCGCTTCGCGCGGCTTGTGCCCTCGAGGGGCCCTTCGGGCCCTCAGGGAGGGGCGGCTGTCCCTGCCCCCCCCTTGGCTACGCCCATGCCTGCCAGTGCCATGTAACAATCCCCCTCCTGCCGTATAATGAAAATTTCCCTATCCCATCACATACACTTGATCGTGTGTCCCGTGCTCAAATGAAATAGATTTGACTGCCGCGTTTATCGATAAAGTTTGAAATGGACATTTCATGCGATATTCGATCGTGAACTTCCTATTAGAGGTATCTGAAGAGTTATGTATCTTTTGCGAGATTCAAATGATTCCAAATATGTTGATATCTCCAATTATTATTGCTGCTGCCGACGACCGATGCGCGCGCTTTTTATTTGCGTTCTCTGGGGAGCAGTTCAAAAGTCGATCGAGACAAATGGCGTTTATCGAAAATTACTTTTTCTGTGTGAATTTCGAGAGACATAGGTGTTGATATTCACATTCCTTCCTCCCGACCCGTCACATTCCTTCCTCCCGACCCGTCGGTGCCGGACGTGTATTGTGCTGCTCCGTGTCCTTGACAGTAGAGCCATCTGGTGCGTGCCAAGATTGATTAGGTTGCATATTGGATCTTGCTATTTATTTATTTTGAAATCTTACTGCGAACTAGGATTTTTATTAGGCTTGTTTTTCTTTTTTCTAAAAAAGCATAGCTAAAACTAAAGGAAAATTTCTGCCAATCTTAGTTATTGCCCTTGGCGCCAGGGCGCCAGGACTGTGCTTTTGCGGCCATCTTAATGCTCAGTGAGAGGACAACAAGTAGGACGAGTTTGAAATGTAGGTAGCAAGGCGTGCATTGATCACTGATATGTGACTGGATATTCAAGCGTCGTCTCAGTATCACTTAGAACTAAGATTCCTGCTACTTTATTGTTGGTTAGAATCGTAGTCATACTTGCCCGCGCCGTAATTTGCAGCATAGCTCTGGAGTTAAGGTTTTTCGCATTAGAATATTGGACCGTTCACCCTGGTGTTTTGTTGTGTTGAAAAAAACTGATCAACTAGACCCTCCGCAGGAACTCCCAAACTTCTAAAAACTTTGTTGCCTCTGGCAAACTGGCTGGCTCCCCTCAAGGTTGAGCATCGCCCGCCCTGTTGTCCGACATCAGTTGCACATTACACATTACACACTTCAGCTCTACTCTACTAGCATTGACTCCATTTTTTCCCTCTACAGCTGTCTGGGTCTAAGCAGCTGTTCCATCCAGTACATTGAGGGTTGGAGTGGAGGACCTGCGGCTCTTCATCCCACCCCTGGCACCCCTGCCTAAAGTCTCGTCTCCTGGGTAGGTTCACTCCGGTGGAGTGAGTAGAAACACTTGGTAAATTTGAATTAATTCTAGGAAAATCAGGTGTCAGAAACACCTCCATTGCATTGCTTGTGGACATACTGAGGAACTAGGCTATTGATAGCAGCAATTTGTGCGGATTTTTTCCTCATTTTTTTGTGCACCCCATTTTTTCTTTTGTATTAACCAATTAATAGACTCTGGGGTAACTTTCTTACAGCTGTTCGGGAGCTGACCAACAGTCTGCACCTGCAGTAGAATACTAGCACCCAGTGGAGGCTCATCGCTCCTCTTCCACTGTTCCTTGCAAGGACGCATCTACAGTTTGCTGGTAGGTTTTCACAGTCTATTTGTGTTTAAAACAAGTTGTATGCTTAAACACAGCTGAGGCAGGTGTTCTGCGGGGCTTATAAATATTTTCCCTACTTTGGAACTTGTTTTTGTTGAGATTTTTGTATACTCTATTCAAATGGTAATCTACCAGATTACCATTTGACTCTGTTCCTGTGTTCCCTGCCCTAGCCTTATCTTTTGGGCCACCCAGTAATTTTGCATTGCTTTTTTCCCCAGGCCCCTGCTTATTGGTGATCTTTTGGGAGATACTGGTTGTCAACCAAAACTACTGACGGGATACTGATCAGCTGGTGCACTACACAACAGCCCTCCAGGTGTGTTTTACATTTAGTTTCCATCTTTAATATGATCTAAATCTAAGCTGTTTGAGGTGGACCAACAATAGATAACCTAGTACAGAGGGATATTATAGAGTATCTTGGCTGCTAATTAATATTGTCATACCAGGCTTCAACTATTGTTAGTACCCAGGCCGTTAGTATGAAACAGCACCCAAAGCCAACCTTGAAGTTCCTAGATACTGCTATGGAGAAAATGAGGGATAGTCTAGACAGTGTTGCAAAAGAAAATGATAAGCTTAAAGATGACCTTGCCAGAGTTCATTCTGAGTTTGCTGAGTGCCAACGTGTTGCTTCACTAGCTCTGGAAGAAAATCAAGTTATAAAGGAAAAATTGAAAGTCCTTGAACTAGATCAAAACAAGGTAACTCACTCACAAAAACAGATGGCAAGAGAAATAGAGGAGCAGAACCAGTATAGTCGAAAGTACACCCTCCTGCTATCTGGGAAAGCAGTGCCCCCTCACACAAGTGGGGAAAATACTCGAGCAGTCGCTGTCAACCTCATAAGACACTTCCTGGGACTTAATGTACAAGCAGGGGGGATAGTGGCTTGCCACAGACTGCAGAACAAAGGCATCATACTTGTACGGTTTGCCTATCTTGATGAGAGGATTGAGGTATACAGTCGGCGCACCAAGCCAGTGCGCCACGGGCTTATCATACATGAGAGTCTCACTCCTGAACGCCTTGAGGTTATCAAGGTGCTGAGGCAACTCCATTCTCCTCGTGAGAAGTCACCATTTGTATCCTATTATACTAACACAGGACGCATCTTCATCCGCCCATCCCTTAGCTCCAGACCTGTTGAAATTTCAGTGGGCTCAACCAGATCCGACATTCTCAAGATCTGTGCGCGGTATGGGGGCGCAAGCTGGATGGTACTGGTGTGGGGAGGGGGAGGCTGGGGCCCCTGTTGGCCGGACGGTGGGTGGTGCTGGGCTGGTCCCCTCATCTTCCCCGGATACTGGGACTGTTACTGGGAGAGTTCCACCTGGTGCTGGGACTGGTGCCGCACCTTCATCCTCCTCTGGTGGTGCTCGACTGCAGAGTGCGCCGGGGGTGGCTGATGCTGCTGTGACAAATCGTGGGCCCCTGCAATCCTCAACTCAGACGGTTAGTCCTGCTGCTGGGGTTTGGTCGGTGGGGTGTGGTGGGGCGGCTCCTGATGGGACTGATGCGTTTGTGCCTGTCGCCAGTGCTGACGCTGGGCTTCCTGTCCCTGCCTTGGGGGCTGCTGCTGCAGCTGGACGGGCTGCCGCTGGGCGGAGGCCCTCCGCCCTGGCGGCTGTTGGTCCTGCTGCCTTGAGTTGTGGGGCCCACGGGGTTGTGGCTGGGGGTGCTGGTTCTCCGGATTGCTCTGGTACTTCTGCACCATCAGAGGGTCATGGACATGATGTGGAGGTGGTTGGTGGTGTGGGCCCGGGTAAGCTATCGGGTTGTCACCGGGATGTCCCTCAGGGGGATGATGGTGACGAGCGTGAGTGTGACTCTCGGCCCCAGCGGGTGGACGTCCCATGTCGCCCGCCATCCTCCCATGTTCGGAGCTTTTCCCCGCCCCTTCACTTGCCGCCTCCTGGGTTCACTCCTGGGGGACTGACTGCCGGTCGCCCGGCTTCACCGATGACACTGACAGGCACCACTAACGATGTTTAATATCAATCACGAAACAGATTTCTTTGCCTTGAGGTCTTTGGCACAAATTCAACTTTGGGTAAAATCATGTTCAAACATTTTACATTATTAATTTTTTTTTCTTGTGAGTGCAGCTAATCCGTATCTCACTTCTCTTACTTTTATACATTAATATATGAACCACTGTAACTTAAAAAAGGTTTTTTCCTGTTAGATCTTGGGTACTTGAGTTCTTAGTTGGTCCACCTTAAATGTATATAGTCCCTGCGTACATTCTCTTTTCTCAGCACATATTTGTTGTCGTCATTTGCTTTTTTGAACTCACTAGGTTACAATCCTTTTTTTTCGTGTACAAGTTCTTCTAGATTATTATCATTCAGTTCCTTCCAAACAATAATATCACAAGAAGATTAACTACCGACTTTGCCTGTCATGGTAATGGCAAAGATGTCCAGTTTAGCAAACTTGAAGACCTTCATACAAACTGTTCATACCAGTCTATAGCTGAATATAATTTGTCAAGTGTGCAAAAACAAATAATTCCCATTCTTCACATTAATATAAGGTCACTTCCAAAAAACTTTGATTCATTACAAACCTTTATATCAGAGTTTAAACATCACCCCCTTATAATATTGGTAACCGAATTGTGGCTGGCTCCTGAACTAAACAACTCATACCACATTCCTGGATTTAACTTTGAAATTTCAACACCTAATGAATATAAGGGCAAGGGGGCAGGTATTTACATTAATAAACACATATCCTACAGGAGGAGATGTGATCTGGAGTCGAGATTGCTTCAACACCAATCAGTCTTTCTTGAAACTTTCAATGTATTTCCGTTCAAATTCATTGTTGGGTCTATGTATAGGTCTCCATCTTACCCATCGGGCATCTTTCTTGACTACCTGGAAAGGTCAGTTGAAAAAATTACTGACGAACACAAATTTTGTATCATTGGAGGGGACTTTAATTTTGATATACTTAAAAGCGGCTGCAGTGATCCAAATTCTTACTTCCTACACCTGCTGTCTTCTCAAAACTTTTACCCCTGCATATCTCTGCCAACTAGGATTACTCCTGAGTCCCAAACATTGATAGATAACATTTTCTGTAACGATATTTCTCTTGTTAATTCATCTTCAATTTTGATTGCAGATGTGAGTGACCACCTCCCAATTAGTATTCAGGTGAATTCTTCATTTAAAGTATCACAACCTAGTCAGAAACCATTTAGGTCTTTTGACTTCAGAAAAATTGATATCCTTAAGCAAAATCTCTCTCGCCGACTTCATAATTTCTCAAACATTAATGATCCAAAAATGGCAGCTGGCATAATTCAGACAACCCTAAAGGAAGAGATTAGTAACTTATCAATTCAGAAAACCACACGCAAAACAGTTCCTATTCGGCCATGGATTTCTCATGGCCTTCTAAAATGCATTAATAAGAAAGCAGACCTTTATAAGAAATACATTCACTCAAAAGCAAAAGCAGATGAATTACTATATAAGAGATACAAAAATGTCCTCACAACTGTTATAAGGAATGCCAAAAAGTTCTACTACCAGAGAAAGTTAGAGGAAGAGAAAGATGACCCGAAGAAACTTTGGGAGACCTTACTGAAGCTGACTCATAAAAACAAACAAAAGAGAGACCTTCCTGAGATGTTTAAGCAAAACAATCATACAATAAGTGATCCAAAAGAAATAGGAAATTGCTTTAATAATTTTTTCTCAACCATAGGGACAAATCTTGACTCAGAACTCCCCCGTCCACCTCAGATCCGCTTAGATACCTAGGTGTAAACGTGCCTGATACACAGTTTGAGTTCCAAATGGTGAATACCAGAATTGTCCAGCAGATTATCGCTTCTATTGGCAACAAAGGGGGTGGATATGATGGGGTGAGTGCAAAAATTCTGAAATCAATAAGCTCTACTATATCTTGTCATCTAGCTCACCTCTTTAATCTTTGTCTCCTGCAGGGAATATTTCCTGATGAATTCAAAATTGCGCTTGTTGTTCCAATCTTCAAATCTGGTGAAAAACAATCTTTCACAAACTATCGACCAATCTCTATACTCCCAATATTGGCAAAAGTGTTTGAAAAAATTGTGTTTTGTCAAATTATAGAATATCTCAATGAAATGAACATCATCTATAAAAATCAATTTGGCTTTCGAAAGGGTCATAGCACGTTTATGCCTTTAACACTTCTTTATGATGACATCACCTCCGCCATGAGCTCCAAAAAATTTGCCGTATATCTGGCTATTCTAGTTCAGCAGCCATATATCTAGACCTGAGCAAGGCATTTGACACTGTAAATCACCAAATTCTCTTGTCCAAATTAAACTTCTATGGAATCCGCGGAACACCTCACAATTTTTTTCGATCATATCTGGCTGATCGCATTCAGTATGTGAAATTTAATGGGATCCTCTCAGGTAGTTTGCAAATGAACACTGGTGTACCACAGGGAAGCGTATTAGGCCCAGTTCTGTTCTTATTGTATGTCAATGACATTCACAAAAGCTCACTGACACCAAAATTCTACCTGTTTGCAGACGACACGGCCCTCTTTTACTCCGCTGATAATTTGGAAAATCTTGAACGAAATATACACACCAGTCTCTCTGAAATTTCAACATGGCTCTGTGGAAATCGGTTGTCACTTAACGTTAAAAAGTCTTGTTATCAGCTCTTTTCCACCACCCCAAAAACAAACCTCAAAATTGAAATAAACGGTGATACCTTGCAGCGCAAATTATCTACCAAATACCTGGGTGTTGTTATAAGTGAGGATCTGAGGTGGACGGATCACATTAAAAACGTTGAAAATACGATATCTAGGAATATAGGCTTAATACGCCGGTGTCAATATATCCTGAGTTCAACTCATACTCTCCTCCTGTACAATTCCCTGATATTACCATTTCTAAATTATTGCCTTCCTGTGTGGGGAAGCACGTACCCTTACAAATTAAACAAACTAATCATTTTGCAGAAGAAAATAATCCGCATAATAGACAAGGCTGATTATTTGGCACATACAGGCCCTTTATTTAAGAAATACAAAATCCTAAAATTGCTAGATCTCATTGAAGTGTCAAAACTCAACATTCTTCATAGCTTTCTTGGAAATACACTTCCTGGCCCAATTTCAGAAAGACTCCAACAAATAGACCAAATTCCAAGAGTGCGTCATATAAGACATGTACAACATTTCCAGATACCATTTGCCGCAACAATGTATAGGAAACTTTCGTTTTTTATATCTGCTCCTAGGGCATGGAACACAGTCATAGCCACAAAAATTCGTAACCTGAATGACGTGCCATTAGGCAAGTGTTTTTTCAGAACGGTCATTACTAAACTATATTTAGACACCTATTAGCTTCCTAAGACCCATGAATATTTACCTACTCAGCTGAAAGTTGGGGTTGCAACTTTTTTTTTCCTTAATGTGTTAAGCTTAAAACCAGATCAGTCTTCTTTGCAATATACAAGCTAGTTTTTTTCAGTATTATTCTAGCTGGGAAGCAGAAAAAGACTATCAAAATAGTACTTTTATGTTAAATACGTACACCCGATCTAGAATTAGTCATGCCTATTATACCCATATAATCTGGTCGCGCGAGCTTAAATAGGAGAGCCGGGAAAATACAAACATCTACTTAATTATCTGTGGCATTTAAATTATCAGCTTAGGCTTCAGTTAGGTGAACGCACAGGCACGCCTCCGGCACCTGCTCTTGCCCATACCTTTTCCCCAACAACTGAACCGCAGACATTACTAACTCATCCCAGGCATCGACTAACCAATGGTATCTAATTGTATTAAAACTCCCTTCCATCCCTCCCTCATGACTTCAAATCTCTCTTGCAGGGGACAGGGACTCCGGCAGTCGGCTCGCCCTGCTGGCGAGGCGGGGCGCCCGACGAGACGCGCCGGACTCGCCTCCGACCTCCCTACAGGGGTCCAAGGGCGCCCCGCCTCCATTCCCGTCGGTTGCTGGGCTGGGCGCGCGCAGTAGTCGGCTGCCGGGCGGCGCTGATGTCGTTTGGCCGCCGGGCGGCGCTGGTGCCGGTGGGCCGCCGCGCGGCGCGTGCGTCGATGGGCCGACGGGCGGCGCTAGCGTCGGTGGGCCGTCGGGTGGCGCTGGTGTCGGGTCCGCTGATGAATGTCGGGCGTGCGCGTGAGATATGACTGTGGACGTATGTAGTTTTTCGCCATCATAATAGTGCCTTTTTAACTGCCCGTTCTACGGCGGCGTCCCCGGCGTAATTTAGGAGCTCCGCGCCGGGGGCGCCCATGAGTGCGTGGCCTGTCTTTTATTTTTTGTACTGCTTGTATGTTTTATGGGGTGCAATATATACTATGGTTTCATATCCTATGACACAGGCTAGTGTCCATTGGTGAGAGGCAATCAGGATAGAGCTGATAAGCAAGTGACCGAGTTACCATAGCCAAATTGTGACCTGTTTTGGGCTATTTCCCCAGCCTTATAGCGCAATTTGTGCTAAAGAGCAGGCGAAGTTTAAACAGTTAATGGTTCCATTATTATTCTGATTGGTGGTCTCATTGGGATCAAATTTTCCCTTGGAAACTAAGTCCAGTACACTTTCTGGGATGAGGATAGAGTTGTGACTGACAAAAAGTTTCCAATCTTAATTTTGTCTTCATTCAAGGTGTAAAAGCTTTCTTGGCACCCTTCACTGGTGCACCTACATATAACCGTCCAAGTGCAAAAAATGTGTAAAATCTCAAATAGGTAGTTCATTCTTAAAGGGAGATACGCGAAAAAATTATTATTGGTTTCTTGCTATTTTAAAAATCCTGATAACGAAACTATCAATTATTTTTGTATCTTCGGCAAAATTTGGGAGGCCACTCACTTATTATCGAAATAGGTTAACAGTTTCGATAAAATGCCCATCACTTACCCATGCCCATACCCATCACTTACTTTTCGAAAACTATTTAAAGTTGAAAAGTAATGTTTTTTTATAATACAAATGTCTGTTCTCCTGTATTTGTATTTGAATTAATTTTAAAAGCTTTTAAAAACTACAAAATGAATTAGTTTACCCTAGAAACGGAAAAAAACATAATTACTCAAGTCTTAAGCGGTTTCGTACCGCGGGTCTTGAGTCATTTTCTGCTTCAGCCCCAGGATGACAAAACTTTTGCGTCAGATAGGTCACGTGACCCCGGTTTGAGAATTCCTAGGCTTCTGATTGGTTAATTGTGATTTCTTTTAAGCCCTATATTTCGGTTTCAAAAGAGTTTTGGAACGTTGTCTTTCTAAAGTAATTTTTTCTGTACAAGTCCAAAGTTCTACATCACTATTTAGGATAGATATGACCTAATTCTTAGAGAAATTGGTAGCCTTGGCCGTGTGTACGTCATATACATCGATATGAGGTGTACCGGAAAAGTCGTCTAGAAATGTTGACTTTGAGAGCGATTTTAAGGCATTTGCAGGCCGAATTTGCAAAAATGAGAATGGGATTTCTGAAACAACTTTTTGTGACCTTTTCATATAGCCAATACAAATTTTTTCGAGTATCTCCCTTTAACTGTAGAGTGTTCCTTCATGTTTTATCTATGAAATAAGAAAAAATCAAAGTATAACACACACTTCCACGACCTTTATAAGAATTTAAACATTAATTACCGCATCGACACGTCCGCATGCTCCAAACAAAAAATTCAAAAGGAATTTTGTGTGATGGTAGGTGTAGAAAATATGAGTAGATATTATAAAAAAGAGAAATTTACTGGTTTAACCTAACCTAACCATACTTTACCTAACCTAACCTAACCTAACCTAACCATGTCTTGATTTAGCAAGCCGGCCTTAGTGGTGCATTACCTCTGGTACAAAGGTTCCAATCGTCAGTCAGCTGATGGTCTCCATAAGCTGACTGACCATCAGCTGCCATTGTCTTCATCAATTCCGGTGTGTTGTTTATTTACTGCAATGGACAGTGCGTGATTATCATGTTCAGGTTAAGTAAGTGTTGAAAATTGGGGTTTAAGTGGGAGTGACGCTACAGGACCTCACTTAGTGGAAAGAGAGTGTTTTGCTGATTCTGAAAATGTATCATTTCTATACAAAATATTTTGGGAAAGTGGACGTCTTATTTAAGGTTAGCCCCTTCACTTTCTTTCCACCCAAATTATCAAAGACAGCTTTACTCTCTGCAGTTTGTTCTCATTTACCCTCTGCACTGCATGGAGAGTATTTATCATCACTTCTAAATCCTCCCAGGTCTTTTTGGATACGGACAGACCAGAATCAGATTGGACCAGTTTCCATTGCCATTTTTCTTTACAGATAGTAATTGTGTCAGCATGCAGTGTCAGATCACTATTGAAATTGTGTGCTGGACCAAGAAAAGGTTAGATTGGCCCCACTGAAGCACTGAATGTTGATTAGGTATCTAAACCTATCTACTTTTTCTGTGCAACAATGGGAAGGGGATTAGCAATAGGTATATCTGATCACATAGTACTATAGATGTATAAAATGTGAAGTAGAGAGTGGTACATCCAACTGTGTTCTAACAAAACTAATAAAGTTTTGAATAAAACTGAACACATCTCTTGGAATTGCTGTATCTGTGAGAAAGGGCAATTCTGCCTAATTATTTAAATGGTTAGTTGGCTTTAAAAAAATGTGTAACAGATATGGACTTATTGGTACATTTTGGAAGCAGTTTATACAGGGTTTGCAGCTGACAGTGCTTGCATCAGTACCCCTTCTGGAGTCAGCTTTTGTGACTGCCCATTTAGTGTGAGGCCTATAAAACTAGCTTAACAATTGCCAGTCAAAATGAGCACAAAGTGCATCTTGTGGGTGTTAATATACCATGTGATAGGGTTCAGGGATAGCATACAGGCCCAAGTGAGCAGATCTGAGCCCTGAGGAGGCTGCTGCAAAACTGTGACAACAAATGTGAAAGTACCACCAGCAGATTTGGAGCATCCCAGACTGGCTCACTGAGCTCAACTGCCCGAGCACAGCTTTATACCTTCCTAACCGTTTTTGTGTGAGGTGTGTGGCAGTGATGGACAAGTATCCTCCTCCTCGGTTTTTGTTGCCCTATCATCGAACAAATTAACATTACTGCTCTGGTTACAGGTATCCATGTATGCTGAGTGACCATGTTCCAGGTTTGGATGGTTAAGCCGTATGAAATTTATGACAACAATGTGCCATTCTCCTTTTCAGTGCAGCTCTAGCATATCCAACCAGACAGCGACATGTCCATAAAGATGAATCAGTGCCGGAGAATGGTCCATCGCCAGCTCCGCCTCGCGTCATTGCCAGGGAACGCCGTACTCAGCAGGCTGTTCTCAGACGACTCGCTGCACTCCCGAAAGCCGCGCTTCAGTCAGCTCAACATCCCGATGTTGTCCCCGGAGCTTCACGCGCAGGTTTTCGGCGCTCCGCCAGGTGCCGCCGACCCGGAGCGCTTGCAGGCGGCCATAGACCACCTCACCGAGCACAACCTGTGGGGCCGACCCGCCGACAAGTTCGAGGAGCCGCCGCTGGAGATACCGCCGCTGACCGGCGGCTCCCTGGAATCGCACTTCCACGCCGAGGCAGAGCGCCAGTGCGGCGTGTACAGGAGCCTACTGCAGCGTCTGGTGGCGGCCGAGGCAGCGCCGCCGCCGCCTCAGCACTGGCAGCTACTCTCCGGCTGGACACGCTACGACAGGGACGGCAGCTGGAGACCTGTGGCCGTGCCAGAGTGCGACGCGCTGGTGTTTGACGTGGAGGTGGTGGTGCGCCGGCGCATGGTTGCCATGGCGACGGCGGTGTCGGACACGGCCTGGTACAGCTGGGTGAGTCCGCACGTGGTGGAAGGCTCTGTGCCTGTGTCGGACCGGCCAACACTGGAGCAGCTGATCCCGATGGATAACCACGCCAGCACGCCGCGCGTGGTGGTAGGTCACAACGTCTCCTTCGATCGCCAGTGGGTCCGCGAGCAGTACGACCTGGAGCCCACCGGCACCCGCTTCGTCGACACGATGAGCATGCACATCGCGGTGGGCGGCATCACCAGTCAGCAGCGGGCCATGATGATGGGCGCCAAGGCGGCGGAGGCCAAGAACCGGCCGCGCCGCATCCCCAGTGATCTGGACTGGATGACCCAGACGTCGATGAACTCGCTGGCGGACGTGTATCGGCTGTACTGTGGTGGCACGCTGGACAAGGACGCCAGAACCGTGTTTATGAAGGGCGATGTGGCGGACGTGCTGGAGGATTTTCAGAATCTGATGCGGTACTGCGCCGGCGACTCTGCCGCCACCTGGGAAGTGCTGAAGCAGCTGCTGCCCGAGTTTCTGGAGAGGTTCCCTCACCCAGTCTCATTGGCCGGATCCCTCCAGATGGGACAGGTGAGGGGCAGCAGAGGAAACCCTTTGTATGGGACAGTTGGGGTGTGGGAGAGGGAATGCTCCAGATGGGACAGGTGAGGTGTGGGAGAGGGAATCCTCCAGATGGGACAGGTGAGGTGCAGCAGAGGGAATCCTCCAGATGGGACAGGTGAGGTGTGGGAGAGGGAATCCTCCAGATGGGACAGGTGAGGTGTGGGAGAGGGAATCCTCCAGATGGGACAGGTGAGGTGTGGGAGAGGAATCCTCCAGATGGGACAGGTGAGGTGCAACAGAGGGAATCCTCCAGATGGGACAGGCGAGGTGCAGCAGAGGGAATCCTCCAGATGGGACAGGTGAGGTGCAGCAGAGGAATCCTCCAGATGGGACAGGTGAGGTGCGCAGAGGGAATCCTCCAGATGGGACAGGTGAGGTGTGGGAGAGGGAATCCTCCAGATGGGACAGGTGAGGTGCAGCAGAGGGAATCCTCCAGATGGGACAGGTGAGGTGTGGGAGAGGGAATCCTCCAGATGGGACAGGTGAGGTGCAGCAGAGGGAATCCTCCAGATGGGACAGGAGAGGTGCAACAGAGGGAATCCTCCAGATGGGACAGGTGAGTCAGAGGGAATCCTCCAGATGGGACAGGTGAGGTACAGCAGAGGGAATCCTCCAGATGGGACAGGTGAGGTGTGGGAGAGGGAATCCTCCAGATGGGACAGGTAAGGTGCAACAGAGGGAATCCTCCAGATGGGACAGGTGAGGTGCAGCAGAGGGAATCTTGTAATGGGATAGGTTAGGCGTGTGGCAGGAAGCCCTCTGGAGGAGGTGGGGTGTGGAACCCGGCACATGGGATGCGTGAGGTGTGGCTGTTGATATAGGAATTCTAAGGAGAATGGTGTTGAATATGAAGCCATCTATTTGGCACCTGGGATAATGATCAATATTTATGTTTCTTTGCTTTGAATAGGCTTTGAATTTTAGTAGCTTTGAATAAGATTTTGCTCTTGGGAGCCATGCACTGCTTCACTGCAACCTGACAGCTTTTACTTGCTTTTTGTTTATGATATTGTCAAAAGTTTGATAGTAAAAATGCGTGATATTTTTCCTCTTTTCGTTTTGGTATTTGCCTGATCTTCTCCTTGCTCGCCTCCCTGTGCGCAGGTGTCCCTGACCTGGCTCGTGCGCAGGTGTACCTGCCCGTGGGGCCGGCCTGGGACCGCTACCTCCGGCTCAGTCAGGAGACCTACGATGACCTTCAGAACGAGCTGAGCGGTGCGCTGCGACGGGTGGCCGAGTTGGCCTGCCACTCGGCTGGGGGTCAGGCCTACCGCAGCGACCCCTGGCTCTGGGACCTCGACTGGAGCACGCAACAGATCAAGGTGTGCTGTCAGAGTCGGCGCCGCGAACACGGACTGGTCGAGTTTTTGGACACAGCCTCTCTGACAACGCAGAGGCGCCATTGGTCGTCAGTGCGCGTTCGCTGCTCAAAAGATGAACAGCAATTATTTTTCAGTGATCTGTTACTTTCAGAGTCTGCTGATATGAAGGGCTGTGCCCAAAGATGTCATTACTCTGAATTTGTTCAATTTACACCGGGGATTCGAGGAGATTGGCGGAATAGCATATTCATACATCCATGTATAAGTTGAATAGTGTGGGGTGCTGTGAGCAGGGGTGCTTTTTACGGCCGCCTCCTCCGTATCCTTCCAATGCATGCAACGGTAGCTATTGCCCATCCCGCCGGCAGATAAAGAAGACGCCTGTGCGTAAAAAGAGCGCCCCGCCGGCGGCGGCGCCGCCTCTGCCGGAGCGGTGGTGGGAGCTGCCGTGTCGACCCCTGACCGCCGCCGAGGCCGAGTCGGACCTCCCCTGCCGGACCCCCTGCTGGAGAGGTTCGCACCCCTCTGGAAGACCAGGGAGGCGCTGTACAAGAAACAGCCGCTACTGCCCGGCTATCCGAAATGGTACCGGGAGCTCTGCAACAAGGACGGCTCAGGTACTTGGTGATAATACAAGGAAGGTTCAGGTACTTTTTGATAGTAAAATGGCTACTCAGGTATATGGTGGTGGTACAAGGACGACTGAGTTCTGTCGATAGTGCAGTGATGGCTCCGGTCTCCGGAGTGCGCTTGTGAAGGTCGGACAAACGCCACATCGGTGCTTCTGTCGGACCCAGCACAAAAATAAAGAGAGGCTGACTTTTGAATCTTCTTTTTCGTAACGCACCACACCGTGGGTGCACGAGAATTTACCTTAGACTTGAGAATGTCATTGGTGTGAGGTTAAGGAACGTGGCCCTGGTGACCTGATTTGTCATTGGGTTTTGAAATAATGAAACCACTTGATTTTTGAAATGCAGCTCATATTATTTGTAAAATACTCCTCTGAAATAAATAATAGCTGTGGTATGTCATCTGCCACCTCGACGCTGGGCTCGATTGGTGATGCTCATTGACGTGATGTGTCCCAGATCAGCCGCCCGGTGGGGTGTGGGGTGTGTGGGGTTTGTTTTTTTGAAATATGTAGAAATGAAATATGTGGTACGTTTAACTGGCTATTGTTAAAGTTTAATATGAGTTTCACGAGGATTAACCGAAGAGAGGAGTAAGCGGGGTGTGGAGGAACCGATAAATGGAGTAATCGAGGAGTAACCAGTGTCATGAGGAGTAGTAAAAAGAAGGCGTTTACCCGCAACTGCCCGAAGTTGACTGGAGTACTCGCCCGTCAAAGCTGAACCCATTTGTAAGTCGATGCTCAGTGCCGTGAACTTTCCATAATTGTTGGGGTGCCCTGATTGGAAACTGCCGATAAACACCAGGTACGGCTAATGTCCGATAAAGTGTATAATAAACGCTGTCTATCCCTACCGTAAACCTTTTGAGCAGTATAACATCAATTTAGAGTGCTTAACATGATTAACATGGAATGTCATATATTCCAGTACGTCTGGATGTTTCATTGAGGGTACCCGACCACTCCTATGGTGATCAAAATACACAGCCCGGCTGCATCAGCTGCTTACATCCATCGGTCGACTCAGCGGAGTAATCTCCAGTGCGATCCACCAGGTCTGACCGAACTGACCACTTCGAAGCGGGTTGTGCCGAAGCTGCTTCGTCTCACCTGGGACGGCTACCCGCTGCACTTCGACAGCCGCTTCGGCTGGGGATACCTGGTGCCGGAGGACCGGGGTTCGAATCCCAGTCCGGCCAACTCTGATGATGGTATGTCTCAGCTGTGAACTTTGTATACGAGAAAAAGGGGAGCTCGCTACGTAACCTGCACCATAAGCATCGTTACCGAAAAAGTGGGGGGCAGCCAAACTTCAGCTTGACGCTGACAAAAACTGTCCACGATAGGACCAAAACTGTTCAAATTTGGGCTCCTCGGTGCCTTCCGCAGCGGTTGGTTATGAAAATGTCCTGTTTTCCCACTTTGCTGAGATCAGGAAATTTTTGGCCAAAAGTGGGGGCCGCCCCTGCTATTTTCCGAGGACTATGACCTGCACGGTTTTGGCAAATCGCCGGCTTAAAACATCTTACAAGCGTTATTTGTAGGACGTTTTAGAATTATGTAAGCAGCATACTTTTATACATCATCGCTGCTATCAGGGTGATACTGAACTTAAACTGCTCCATCCAACGTCTCACAAATCTCAAGCTCTGTAGACACTGCCCTTTTGAGAGAAACAGTTGTGAATGGTTTGGCCGGACGCAGCTGATCAGTCGAGATTCATACCTGTTTAAACAGTTATTATCATTTCTCAGAGCCACGGAGTTTACAATCATGTGAGTTATATGTTCCTGTTCATATGAACATTATATACAACCCTGGTTGAGCGAATGACACCTTTTATTATTCTTTTAAGACATTTCTGGGCATGACGATGACCTTATTCCCCATCTAACATGGCGGGGTAGTATTATTCTGTCGCAGTTATCTCGCGTGACCTTGTTTCCAAAACAGCAATGGGTGCGATGTGGCTGCAATGGCTGGTGTTCCCTTAAACCCAAATTACTAACTAGCTACATCATCATTAACTAGCTAACTAGCTAAAGTGAGCTTGTGCAGACTGGCGGCAGGCTGGGTGACCCCTTTCAGAGTAGTTACGCTCTACTTACAGCTCTTCATTACTGTAGTATCATTTCCCTTGTTGAACTTCCTTCCCTAAATTTGACCTTAGAGTTAATAATTACCAATGTGAAACATTCTACCATACCCAATATATCCATCATCCGTTTACTGCAGAGTACGACGCCTACTCTGCCGAAGCAGAAGACTCGCGAGACGGTGACGAGTTGCCCGAGTTCCCGCTGGAGGCGCTGCAGTCGCTGCTGGCGGCGCGCGGTGCGGAGCGGCCGGAGCCGCAGGGGGTGCCGATAGAGGAGGTGGAGGTGCGGGGCTGCCTGTTCTACCCCCTGCCGCACCCGGACGGACCCGGCCACAACGTCGGCAACCCGCTGGCCAAGCACTTCCTGGGACAGGTGAGCGGCTTCTGGACCCCAATGTCTGGGTGTTCGGTAATGGTTCGGTCTGTCCCTCTACTGTACTCCCATCTCACAGCGTCTTCCACTTTCTCGTGTGGAAATCCTTGATTCAAAGTGTATGCACGTATGTGTTGCCAATGTTATTCCTGTATATAGACGTTTTTTTGTGGACAGTCGCATATCCATACTAATTCTATAGTTAAATGATAGTTTTTGGCCCTCGCGGACGACTCCGGAACTTGCAGTTTCCCGTGTCGCCGACAGGTGGAGCGCGGCACGCTGGCGTCGGCCGGCGGCTCCTCGGCTGAGCGTGTGCTGCGGGTCAGCCAGACCATCTCCTACTGGCGGAACAACCAGGACAGGATCAGGGGTCAGCTGGCGGTGTTCGGCAGGGCCTCCCAGCTGCCGGAGAGCGTGACGGAGAGCCCGCTGTACCGCGCTGGGGAGCAGTACGGCGCCATTCTGCCCGAGGTGGGCACCGTACCGGAACTGGCAACTGGCCACGCGGTCGGAGATCGTCAATCTGGCTTTGGAAAATGTATGTGAAAAAATTGCTTGTAAGATTCGAAAAATGTCAATGTCTGGTCGAAAAATGTTATGTCGGCAATATGCCTAGTCGAAAAATACGATCCGGAAAATTTGTACTCGAAAAGTGTTAACGAAGACGGCAGTAAGACAATTGGCACAGAAGAGAAGTTCCGAAAATATGCGGCACGAATCAATGATAGAGAACGTAAATAGCGAGAATGAAGTCTGAGGAGGCCTCCCCGCTGACTACGGTGCCGCTCCCGCAGGTGAAGGTGGCCGGCACGCTGACCCGCCGCGCCGTGGAGCGTACCTGGCTGACCGCCAGTAACCCGCGCGCCGACCGGCTGGGCTCGGAGCTGCGCGCCATGGTTCAGGCGCCGCCGGGGTACCACCTGGTGGGCGCTGATGTCGACTCTCAGGTACGGCAGGGCCGCCGGCTGACGGATACAGTGCTGTCATTCGAGTTTGTATTGTGAGTCGGTGCTGCTCCTTGTACTAAAGTTCATCATATAAACTGATATTAATTCTGCCGTGGAGAGGAAAGTGGCCACTTTAATGTATTAGCAATTACAGATACATTTCTCCTTTGCACAACATAATTCTCAGAAGGCTAGAACAAAGGAACACTAGCAGTGGAGTTGGTATTAGGGACTGGAGTGTCTAAGCCAAGTCAGGTATTAGAGGTTGCTGCCGTTGTCGGGAGGCCTTAGCCAATACCGTGCTGGCCACGGTTAACGGAACGTATCGCTTTGCGGCTGTGGTTGGGATGTAGTGATGAGAAAGCAAACTCGCTGACTGTGAGGACCGATTCCCAGGATAACTGTGTCTCCAGAATAGAGACTGTTTGTTCACCTCTCTTAAGCCTAACGGAAAATGAAAGCCTCAAAAAGTTTGCTTATGGTGCCGCTCAGCTCCGTCAACTTGACAGCGAGAAGATTTTGAAATTGACTTCGCTGCGGGACGCGGGTTGTGCGTGACGTGACGTTACGCTTTTCAGGAGCTGTGGATTGCTGCGGTGATCAGCGATTCGGCCTTTGCGCGGCTCCACGGCAGTACTGCCTTCAGCTGGATGACACTGCAAGGTGAGGAGAGAGAGAGAGAGTGAAAGTGAGAGGTGGAGAGTGAGAGGAGAGAGAGCGAGAGAGAAAGTGAGAGAGTTGTGTCGCGTTGTCTTCGGTTGTTTGGTAAAACTCGAAACTCTCCACCGTGACTAACGAAGTGGGGTGGATATCTGACGGCTATGGAGGTGGGAGCGGGACGGCCGCGGCCCGGTTTGGTGCCGTGCTATTATCTGACCCACTGCCGGCGCCGGAAGGCCAATACTTGACCTGAACAATGGAGAGACCCGCTGCCGCGGAAGGCCACTGTGAGAGGGATCATAGCCAGAGGCTGCTAGTCTTTCATGTTGACTGATATGATACCCCTTTTGGTTTAGTTTTTTTTGCTAACGTTCTTGTGTGTGCCGGGCAGGAAAGAAATCGGAGGGCACCGACCTGCACTCGCGCACAGCTCAGCTGATCGGCGTGTCACGTGACCTGGCCAAGGTTCTCAACTACGGCCGGATATACGGCGGCTCCCGACCGTTCGCCGCGCAGGTGGTCAAACAGCAAGCCCAGGGGTGAGACTAGGTCATCGGACAGCACACCTCTCTGTGGTGTATATCCACCAACCCCACTGCCTCCCTGGCGTATCTCCACTAACCCCACCGCCTCCCTGAAGTATCTCCACTAACCCCACTGCCTCCCTGGAGTATCTCCACTAACCCCACTGCCTCCCTGGAGTATCTCCACTAACCTCACTGCCTCCCTGGAGTATCTCCACTAACCCCACTGCCTCCCTGGAGTATCTCCACTAACCCCACTGCCTCCCTGGAGTATCTCCACTAACCCCACTGCCTCCCTGGAGTATCTCCACTAACCTCACTGCCTCCCTGGAGTATCTCCACCAACCCCACTGCCTCCCTGGCGTATCTCCACTAACCCCACTGCCTCCCTGAAGTATCTCCACTAACCCCACTGCCTCCCTGGAGTATCTCCACTAACCCCACTGCCTCCCTGGAGTATCTCCACTAACCTCACTGCCTCCCTGGAGTATCTCCACTAACCCCACTGCCTCCCTGGAGTATCTCCACTAACCCCACTGCCTCCCTGGAGTATCTCCACTAACCCCACTGCCTCCCTGGAGCATCTCCACTAACCTCACTGCCTCCCTGGAGTATCTCCACTAACCCCACTGTCTCCCTGGAGTATCTCCACTAACCTCATTGCCTCCTGGAGTATCTCCACTAACCCCTCCCTTCCTGGCGTATCGCCACCACCCCACTGCCTCCTGGAGTATATCCACTAACCCCACTGCCTCCTGGAGTATCGCCACTAACCCCACTGCCTCCCTGGAGTATCTCCACTAACCCCACTGCCTCCCTGGAGTATCGCCACCAACCCCACTGCCTCCCTGGAGTATCTCCACTAACCCCACTGCCTCCCTGGAGTATCTCCACTAACCCCACTGCCTCCCTGGAGTATCGCTACCAACCCCACTGCCTCCCTGGAGTATCTCCACTAACCACACTGCCTCCCTGGAGTATCTCCACTAACCTCTTCTACTTCCACTAACCTCGTGTGACCTCTCCTTCTCCCTGGTTTGACCCGTCCTCGCGCTGCGTCAGGCTGACGGAGGCGGAGGTGGAGCTGCGCGTGGCCGACATGTACCGCCGCACCAAGGGCAGCCGCCGCTGGCAGCTCAACGCCCGCGGCCAGAGGGCGCTGCGGACCCTGCAGGCGGCCGAGGACGACGCCGAGGTGGGCAACGATGGCGCACACGGATGGGGATCGGTATGGTCAGGCACTCGCAGTGAAGACATGGTCTAATTTCGTGGTGGCCTTTATTGTTTTTTGTGTAAGCCTGTTCTGTGTATTTGTTTTCTGTTTCTTTTTCGTTAATCACAAAATACATCCATAGGTGCCTAGCTTGGTCAAGATTTGAACTTAAGATCTCATTTGACCGTGATAAAAATGGACGCAGGTAATTGTGACCAGGCCTGACCTGCAATTGACGCAGTGTACGTTACCCAGGTGAGCGACCCTCTTCTGGCCTCCCTGCTGTGGCGAAGGCCGCAGGAGCCGTGGACGGTTGGCCAGCTGATGCTGCTCTCCAAGCTGTCCTCGGCCACACGCAACTGGCGGGACCTGGCCGGCAGGCCCTTCTGGCACGGCGGCACCGAGTCCTTCATGTTCAACAAGGTACGGCGCCGTGCAGTGTGGGTTTTGGCGAGGGTGGGGATGTTGAGGAGGAGCATTGAAAATGGACCGGATGAGCTCGCTATTTTGAGATTAGTGGCGTTGATGTAAGTCTGGAGGTGCAGAGTTCTGCGACAGCCGTTTCTCCGTATCCGTCCCTCTGCTAGTCCTGAGGTACAGCAGCAGCTCTGCGCTGCCTCACGCCTCCTAAAGCTGTCTCCGAGACAACACCGGTGCGCCTCGAACGCCCGATATCCAGCATGTCGCTACCGTTAACTCTTCAAACTTCACGCTAAACATAGCTTTGTCGCTGTTTATTAACTTTCTGATGTGTGGTCTCCCGTGCGGCATCATACCGCAGAAACAAACATCACCTATGACTACGTTGTTGGAAAGTATGCGACGTCCTCATCCGTAGCGTCTTCGTCCGTAGCTTTTTATCGTTTCGTACCCACCGCGGTGACATTACAAAAGCCGCTGCAAAAGCGGGGAAGTGTTCTGTAAATAGAATACCGTAGATAAAGGGAGCCGTGACCTTTTCGAAGGCATCGCTGTGGTTTAACGATGCACCAACTGCCAGGGTCATACGGCTCGAATGCATCGTGCCGACACCATGATGTTAAATTAGTTGTTGTGACCTGGGGACATTTGTCACGTGATTCATGCCTCGTTCATGGTATCAGGAGCCAGGAATGCCGCGGAAGTGCATTTACGAGTGTTATTGTAGTACTTATTCACAGAAGTCTTACGATATGTATCCAGCCTGGCTGACCCCGGCCACCCCGGTACTGGGCGCCCGTCTGACCCTGCCCCCCCCCCCTCCCATCAGCTGGAGACAGTGGCCTCTGAGCTGACCCCGGCCACCCCGGTACTGGGCGCCCGTCTGACCCTGCCCCTCCCATCAGCTGGAGACAGTAGCCTCTCAGCTGACCCCGGCCACCCCGGTACTGGGCGCCAGTCTGACCCTGCCCCTCCCATCAGCTGGAGACAGTAGCCTCTCAGCTGACCCCGGCCACCCCGGTACTGGGCGCCCGTCTGACCCTGCCCCCCCCTCCCATCAGCTGGAAACGGTAGCCTCTGAGCTGACCCCGGCCACCCCGGTGCTGGGCGCCCGTCTGACGCGGGGTCTGGAGCCGGAGCTGGTGGGGGACAACTTCGCCACGTCGCGGGTGAACTGGGTGGTGCAGAGCTCTGCGGTGGACTTCCTGCACCTGATGCTGGTCTGTCAGCAGTGGCTGATGGACGTCAGCGGCATCCGCGGCCGCTTCTGCATCAGCATACACGACGAAGTCAGGTCAGAGCCCCGGCAAGTGTGGTGGTAGTGATTGGCTGTGGTTGTGGCGTGAGAGGGTGTTGACTGAGCTGGGGTCGTGTGTTGCTGTTGACGGTGGTTGTGGCGTGAGAGGGTGCTGTTTGAGCCCGGGGTCGTGTGTTGCTGTTGACTGTGGTTGTGGCGTGAGAGGGTGTTGACTGAGCTGGGGTCGTGTGTTGCTGTTGACTGTGGTTGTGGCGTGAGTGGGTGCTGTTTGAGCCCGGGGTCGTGTGTTGCTGTTGACTGTGGTTGTGGCGTGAGAGGGTGTTGACTGAGCCCGGGGTCCTGTGTTGCTGTTGACTGTGGTTGTGGCGTGAGTGAGTGTTGACTGAGCTGGGGTCGTGTGTTGCTGTTGACTGTGGTTGTGGCGTGAGAGGGTGTTGACTGAGCTGGGGTCGTGTGTTGCTGTTGACTGTGGTTGTGGCGTGAGAGGGTGTTGACTGAGCCCGGGGTCGTGTGTTGCTGTTGACTGTGGTTGTGGCGTGAGAGGGTGTTGACTGAGCCCGGGGTCGTGTGTTGCTGTTGACTGTGGTTGTGGCGTGAGAGGGTGTTGACTGAGCTGGGGTCGTGTGTTGCTGTTGACTGTGGTTGTGGCGTGAGAGGGTGTTGACTGAGCTGGGGTCGTGTGTTGCTGTTGACTGTGGTTGTGGCGTGAGTGGGTGTTGACTGAGCCCGGGGTCCTGTGTTGCTGTTGACTGTGGTTGTGGCGTGAGAGGGTGTTGACTGAGCTGGGGTCGTGTGTTGCTGTTGACTGTGGTTGTGGCGTGAGTGGGTGTTGACTGAGCCCGGGGTCCTGTGTTGCTGTTGACTGTGGTTGTGGCGTGAGAGGGTGTTGACTGAGCCTGGGGTCGTGTGTTGCTGTTGACTGTGGTTGTGGCGTGAGAGGGTGTTGACTGAGCCCGGGGTCCTGTGTTGCTGTTGACTGTGGTTGTGGCGTGAGTGGGTGTTGACTGAGCCCGGGGTCGTGTGTTGCTGTTGACTGTGGTTGTGGCGTGAGAGGGTGTTGACTGAGCCTGGGGTCGTGTGTTGCTGTTGACTGTGGTTGTGGCGTGAGTGGGTGTTGACTGAGCCCGGGGTCCTGTGTTGCTGTTGACTGTGGTTGTGGCGTGAGTGGGTGTTGACTGAGCCCGGGGTCGTGTGTTGCTGTTGACTGTGGTTGTGGCGTGAGAGGGTGTTGACTGAGCCTGGGGTCGTGTGTTGCTGTTGACTGTGGTTGTGGCGTGAGAGGGTGTTGACTGAGCCCGGGGTCGTGTGTTGCTGTTGACTGTGGTTGTGGCGTGAGAGGGTGTTGACTGAGCCCGGGGTCGTGTGTTGCTGTTGACTGTGGTTGTGGCGTGAGAGGTGTTGACTGAGCCCGGGGTCGTGTGTTGCTGTTGACTGTGGTTGTGGCGTGTGTTGCTATTGACTAAGTCGGGGGTCTGTGTTGCTGTTGACTGTGGTTGTGGCGTGAGAGGGTGTTGACTGAGCCCGGGGTCGTGTGTTGCTGTTGACTGTGGTTGTGGCGTGAGTGGGCTGAGCCCGGGGTCCTGTGTTGCTGTTGACTGTGGTTGTGGCGTGAGTGGGTGCTGTTTGAGCCCGGGGTCGTGTGTTGCTGTTGACTGTGGTTGTGGCGTGAGTGAGTGTTGACTGAGCTGGGGTCGTGTGTTGCTGTTGACTGTGGTTGTGGCGTGAGAGGGTGTTGACTGAGCCTGGGGTCGTGTGTTGTTGTTGACTGTGGTTGTGGCGTGAGTGGGTGCTGTTTGAGCCCGGGGTCGTGTGTTGCTGTTGACTGTGGTTGTGGCGTGAGAGGGTGTTGACTGAGCCCGGGGTCGTGTGTTGCTGTTGACTGTGGTTGTGGCGTGAGAGGGTGTTGACTGAGCTGGGGTCGTGTGTTGCTGTTGACTGTGGTTGTGGCGTGAGTGGGTGCTATTGACTAAGTCCGGGGTCGTGTGTTGCTGTTGACTGTGGTTGTGGCGTGAGAGGGTGTTGACTGAGCCCGGGGTCGTGTGTTGCTGTTGACTGTGGTTGTGGCGTGAGTGGGTGTTGACTGAGCCCGGGGTCGTGTGTTGCTATTTACTGTGGTTGTGGCGTGAGTGGGTGTTGACTGAGCCCGGGGTCCGTGTGTTGCTGTTGACTGTGGTTGTGGCGTGAGAGGGTGTTGACTGAGTCTGGGGTCGTGTGTTGCTGTTGACTGTGGTTGTGGCGTGAGTGGGTGCTGATTGAGCCCGGGGTCGTGTGTTGCTGTTGACTGTGGTTGTGGCGTGAGTGGGTGTTGACTGAGCCCGGGGTCCTGTGTTGCTGTTGACTGTGGTTGTGGCGTGAGAGGGTGTTGACTGAGCCTGGGGTCGTGTGTTGCTGTTGACTGTGGTTGTGGCGTGTGTGCTTTGTAAGCCCGGGGTCGTGTGTTGCTGTTGACTGTGGTTGTGGCGTGTGTTGTTGACTAAGTCCGGGGTCGTGTGTTGCTGTTGACTGTGGTTGTGGCGTGTGTTGCTATTGACAAGTCCGGGGTCGTGTGTTGCTGTTGACTGTGATGGGTGTTGACTGAGCGGGGTCGTGTGTTGCTGTTGACTGTGGTTGTGGCGTGAGTGGTGTTGACTGAGCTGGGGTCGTGTGTTGCTGTTGACTGTGGTTGTGGCGTGAGAGGGTGTTGACTGAGCTGGGGTCGTGTGTTGCTGTTGACTGTGGTTGTGGCGTGAGAGGGTGTTGACTGAGCTGGGGTCGTGTGTTGCTGTTGACTGTGGTTGTGGCGTGAGAGGGTGTTGACTGAGCCGGGGTCGTGTGTTGCTGTTGACTGTGGTTGTGGCGTGAGAGGGTGTTGACTGAGCCTGGGGTCGTGTGTTGCTGTTGACTGTGGTTGTGGCGTGAGAGGGTGTTGACTGAGCCTGGGGTCGTGTGTTGCTGTTGACTGTGGTTGTGGCGTGAGAGGGTGTTGACTGAGCCTGGGGTCGTGTGTTGCTGTTGACTGTGGTTGTGGCGTGAGAGGGTGTTGACTGAGCCCGGGGTCGTGTGTTGCTGTTGACTGTGGTTGTGGCGTGAGAGGGTGTTGACTGAGCCCGGGGTCGTGTGTTGCTGTTGACTGTGGTTGTGGCGTGAGAGGGTGTTGACTGAGCCCGGGGTCGTGTGTTGCTGTTGACTGTGGTTGTGGCGTGAGAGGGTGTTGACTGAGCCCGGGGTCGTGTGTTGCTGTTGACTGTGGTTGTGGCGTGAGAGGGTGTTGACTGAGCCCGGGGTCGTGTGTTGCTGTTGACTGTGGTTGTGGCGTGAGAGGGTGTTGACTGAGCCCGGGGTCGTGTGTTGCTGTTGACTGTGGTTGTGGCGTGAGAGGGTGTTGACTGAGCCCGGGGTCGTGTTGCTGTTGACTGTGGTTGTGGCGTGAGAGGGTGTTGACTGAGTCCGGGGTCGTGTGTTGCTGTTGACTGTGGTTGTGGCGTGAGAGGGTGTTGACTGAGCCCGGGGTCGTGTTGCTGTTGACTGTGGTTGTGGCGTGGGGTGTTGTATTGACTAAGTCCGGGGTCGTGTGTTGCTGTTGACTGTGGTTGTGGCGTGAGAGGGTGTTGACTGAGCCCGGGGTCGTGTGTTGCTGTTGACTGTGGTTGTGGCGTGAGTGGGTGTTGACTGAGCCCGGGGTCGTGTGTTGCTGTTGACTGTGGTTGTGGCGTGTGTTGCTATTGACTAAGTCCGGGGTCTTTCGTGTGTTGCTGTTGACTGTGGTTGTGGGTGTGTTGCTATTGACTAAGTCCGGGGTCGTGTGTTGCTGTTGACTGTGGTTGTGGCGTGAGAGGGTGTTGACTGAGCCCGGGGTCGTGTGTTGCTGTTGACTGTGGTTGTGGCGTGAGAGGTGTTGACTGAGTCCGGGGTCGTGTGTTGCTGTTGACTGTGGTTGTGGCGTGAGAGGGTGTTGACTGAGCCCGGGGTCGTGTGTTGCTGTTGACTGTGGTTGTGGCGTGTGTTGCTATTGACTAAGTCCGGGGGTCGTGTGTTGCTGTTGACTGTGGTTGTGGCGTGAGAGGGTGTTGACTGAGCCCGGGGTCGTGTGTTGCTGTTGACTGTGGTTGTGGCGTGAGAGGGTGTTGACTGAGCCCGGGGTCGTGTGTTGCTGTTGACTGTGGTTGTGGCGTGAGTGGGTGTTGACTGAGCCCGGGGTCGTGTGTTGCTGTTGACTGTGGTTGTGGCGTGAGAGGGTGTTGACTGAGTCTGGGGTCGTGTGTTGCTGTTGACTGTGGTTGTGGCGTGAGAGGGTGTTGACTGAGTCCGGGGTCGTGTGTTGCTGTTGACTGTGGTTGTGGCGTGAGAGGCTATTGACTAAGTCCTGGGGTCGTGTGTTGCTGTTGACTGTGGTTGTGGCGTGAGAGGGTGTTGACTGAGCCCGGGGTCGTGTGTTGCTGTTGACTGTGGTTGTGGCGTGTGTGGCTATTGACTAAGTCCGGGGTCGTGTGTTGCTGTTGACTGTGGTTGTGGCGTGAGAGGGTGTTGACTGAGCTGGGGTCGTGTGTTGCTGTTGACTGTGGTTGTGGCGTGAGAGGGTGTTGACTGAGTCTGGGGTCGTGTGTTGCTGTTGACTGTGGTTGTGGCGTGAGAGGGTGTTGACTGAGCCCGGGGTCGTGTGTTGCTGTTGACTGTGGTTGTGGCGTGAGAGGGTGTTGACTGAGCTGGGGTCGTGTGTTGCTGTTGACTGTGGTTGTGGCGTGTGTTGTATTGACTAAGTCCGGGGTCCTGTGTTGCTGTTGACTGTGGTTGTGGCGTGAGAGGGTGTTGACTGAGCCCGGGGTCGTGTGTTGCTGTTGACTGTGGTTGTGGCGTGAGAAGGTGTTGACTGAGCCCGGGGTCGTGTGTTGCTGTTGACTGTGGTTGTGGCGTGAGAGGCTGTTGACTGAGTCCGGGGTCGTGTGTTGCTGTTGACTGTGGTTGTGGCGTGAGAGGGTGTTGACTGAGCCTGGGGTCGTGTGTTGCTGTTGACTGTGGTTGTGGCGTAAGAGGGTGTTGACTGAGCCCGGGGTCGTGTGTTGCTGTTGACTGTGGTTGTGGCGTGAGAAGGTGTTGACTGAGCCCGGGGTCGTGTGTTGCTGTTGACTGTGGTTGTGGCGTGAGAGGGTGTTTTCTCGTGCCGGGCGCGGGCCCCGCGCTGCGAATAGATTTGGGTAGATAATGCTGCATTGTGTCTATATGTTGACCTACCGGTGAAACTTTGAACCGCGCGTCCCCTGTCATGCTGCAAATGAAACAAAGGAATCCCTGCCGTCGCCTGGGCCACCCTGTTGCAAACTTATCGTGTTTACCTTGGAGCCTTACAACGCACCAAAACTGCTGCGGTCATATGGCTTCGCTAGATCTCACCTGTTGGAAGAGTATACTGAAGACCAGAAAGTTCTTATTCAGTAGATATTCCCGCCGGGGATTTGACCCCGGGTCGCCGGCGCGGAAGCCCACCCCGCCGTCACAGCATCCCCCGCCGAACGCTCCGTACACTCGCTTGCGCCTGGTATCGTCTATCACTGTCTCTCTCCTACGGTTTCTGCCACCCCTGCTTGGTATGGTCTTTCACTAACTCATGATCTACCCGGTACCTCTTACTACCTCCCCCACAGGTACCTGGTATGCTCTCTCACAGGTACCTGGTACGCTCCCTCATCGGTACCTGGTACACTCACAGGTACCTGGTACACTCTCACAGGTACCTGGTACACTCTCTCACAGTTACCTGGTACGCTTTCTCACAGGTACCTGGTATGCTCTCTCACAGGTACCTGGTATGCTTTCTCACAGGTACCTGGTATTCTCTCTCACAGGTACCTGGTATACTCCCCTCACAGGTACCTGGTACGCTTCCTCGCCGGTACCTGGTACGCTCCCTCACAGGTACCTGGTACGCTCTCTCATCGATACCTTGTACGCTCCCTCATCGGTACCTGGTACACCCTCACAGGTACCTGGTATGCTCTCTCACAGGTACCTGGTACGCTTTCTCACAGGTACCTGGTATGCTCTCTCACAGGTACCTGGTATACTTTCTCACAGGTACCTGGTATGCTCTCTCACAGGTACCTGGTACGCCTCCTCGCCTGTACCTGGTACGCTCCCTCACAGGTACCTGGTACGCTTTCTCACAGGTACCTGGTACACTTTCTCACAGGTACCTGGTACGCTCGGAGGACCGGTACCGGGCGGCGCTGGCGTTGCAGATTACTAACCTTCTGGTAAGGAGCATGTTCGCACAGCGTCTGGGCCTGGACGACCTGCCGCAGTCCGTGGCCTTCTTCAGCACGGTGGACATCGACAGGTCGCTGAGGAAGGACGTCATCGACGACTGCAGGTCAGCAGAGAGAGAGAGAGAGAGAGAGAGAGAGAGAGAGAGAGAGAGAGAGAGAGAGAGAGAGAGAGAGAGAGAGAGAGAGAGAGAGAGAGAGAGAGAGAGAGAGAGAGAGAGAGAGAGAGAGACCGAGACCGAGACCGAGACCGAGACCGAGACCGAGACCGAGACCGAGACCGAGACCGAGACCGAGACCGAGACCGAGACCGAGACCGAGACCGAGACCGAGACCGAGACCGAGACCGAGACCGAGACCGAGACCGAGACCGAGACCGAGACCGAGACCGAGACCGAGACCGAGACCGAGACCGAGACCGAGACCGAGACCGAGACCGAGACCGAGACCGAGACCGAGACCGAGAGAGAATATGAAATAGGGACGAAGGAAAGTAGCAGGAAAATGTGGAAGGGAGGCAGAGTGAAAAGGAATGCAAAGTAATGGGGGTGAGTGTACGGAGTATGTATTGGCGTGGTGGTAGCTGAGGATTGACATGGCTTTGCATGTTGCGATAGATGGGATGATTGGTCAGCCGTGGAATCTAGCTCTAATTTTGCACACTCCTGACATGCAAAATACGGCAATTGGAATACGGTACGGTACATGTACGTGTACATGGGATGGTACAGTACATGTACATGTACGGTACGTGGGTACGGTACGGTACGATACATGGAAGTGTGAAATGCTAGTGAGAGTTTCCTTTCTGTTTTAATAATTCCTGCGTCTTATCCTCGCATCAATATTCCTACGTCGCCAGGGTCCCACGTAGGAGGGGGACCGGAGTGTCGAAGTACCCCCTGTTCAGGGAACCCGCCGGGTCTTGATCCCGAGTCGGCCGCGTGGAATGCTGACACGGTAGTCACTGCATCAACGCGCCCGTGTTTTAGGAAGTGTGTTTGTGTATGCTGTCGTGTTCAAGCGACTGGAGCACATGTTAAATCGGTCGAGGAATGGTAACTGGTATGTGGGAGCTTCGGCGTTGTTTATGCCTTTTAAAAGGAGGTGTCCGGCTTGGCGAGGGCGGGGAGGATTGACAATGGCCAAGTTATAACCGGCTGTCGAACTATCACATAATGCCCCAGGGATCAATATGTCAGCCTGGGTCTGTGAGATGTACACTGGGACGTCCAGTGGCGGATCTAGCCGGTTGGTTTTGGAGGGGCAAACCAAAGTCGAAAAGCAAAAAAACGTCACGCAGTGAAAAATTGCGCTAAAATATGCCTTTTCGGTAGGATTTTCGGAACTGGAGACGAAAAGCAAAAAAAACTAAAACAAAAACGCCACGGGGTGAAAAATATGGGCTCAACATACTTTTTTCCTATCCAAGCCCCAATATTTACACTGCACTTCACTAATTCTGTTTGAAGTTGAGAGTTGAAGCACCAAAATCTTGCTTACAAGCTAAAAAGGAGTCGGGGAAAAAGGAGGTCGATCGCTTTGGGGGCAAAACATAGGTTTGCCCCGAGTTTTTCCGTTGGGGGCAATTGCCTTTTGCCCCCCTGGATCCGCCACTGGGGACGTCCACCTGGGCCTTTTTGGATGGACACGTCTCCCGATCCTCCAAGTGCCTTCCCCACACTCACTCCCTTCCGATTTTGATCCGCTTGGACGGATGGTTACCAGATTTGCGACGAGTAACACCTGAAATCCCAAAGCGTGAACCTTATCCAAAAAGATTACCGCCTTCGTTTTGACAATCATAATTCGTTCTCACTTTTTGTCTTTCTGCGATGTGATGAGCTATCAAAGTTGTTTTGTTTCCCAAACCAGCTCAGCGTGACCAAGCTCGCGCTGCCCTCACTTTTGTTGTTGTGATGGAGCTCAGGACTCCCTCCAACCCAGACGGACTGGAGGCTACCTACCGGGTACCTCCGGGAGAGGCGCTCGACATCCACCAGATAGTGGAGCGGGCCGGCACCTCTCCCCTGAGGGACTCCACCCAGCGGAGCGACGGGCAGCGGCGCGAGGACGCCCTTTCGGCCTAGACGGAGGGGGTAGACTAAGTACGGCCGGGGTCGGATGTATGAATGAATGTCCGATCCTGAGAGATGATTGGCTGGAGACTTCGAGTGGTTTTGGACATGGGTACGGCTTTTGACTCAAATTTTGTTGATTTAGTCGTATTTTCGGGTATGGATCGGTTTTGGATTGGCCATCGCGTTATGCAAGCGAGTTGGCCTGGATCAGTCTGAAAAATTTAATGTTAACCGGAGTGGATCTGATTTTCTTGGTCGTGGCCTGCTCGCTTTTTCTGGAAGACGCGTTTTTTCTGGAAAGTTCAGATTATTTTTTGTTATTTGTTTGCTGTACCATTCAGTTTTCGTATCCGTATTTTTAAGTCTGCGTGTATCGTTGCGCTGTCCAGCCCGTTGTGGATGAGCGACAACCCCGTGCAAACGATGAGTGGGGGTTAGTACGTGGGGTACAGAGAAGTTGAAAGACCACCAGAGAGAAAGGTGTCAGTTTTGCGCAGAAAACTGGTATTGGTGCGTGTTGTACGCCTTTACCAAGCTCATTGGTATTCAGTTGATGTCGTTGTGAGGTTTTTTTCTCTCTCAGAGCGCCTTGAAGTTCGCGCCTCGTGCAGACACGATTCGCAGCGGAAATTTTGACTTGCCTGAGATGAGAATTGTGCGTATTTTTATATTGTTCCTGGTACAGTAACTGCAGCGATTTTTTCAGGCTGTGAACTGTAAGGCATCCGTGCCTCCGCTAAGTATTCTAGTCAAGTCACCATGTTCTCTTGCAGTCAGCGAAGAAATATATATTTTTTGTTTCTTCATTCGTGTTTTTTGACAAAAGAGATAGGATGAAAGAGGCTGGGGAGGTTTTCAACTTGATTTATTGCCCTAGAAATTTTATTTGTTACTCGATTAAATGGTATGATGCAAGGACAGTTGCTGCGCATGCTGTTTGCATCCGATGACATGAAAGTTCGGGAAGGTCATTGGAAATGTGAGCCAATAATATCAGCTCAGCGAACGGAAGTTTACCACTGGAGGGAATCCTGTTGAAAATACTAGGACAACTCCTACTTCGTTGTGCTTAAGAGTCTAGCTGCCTTTCGCTGAATTGAAATATCTGAGTGAACGCCTCCTGTGGCATCCACTTCCAGCCTCCAACAGACAGAGGTTTCCTTTTTTGGTCGAAGATCCGAGCTTTTGAGTGGCCGATAAAATATAGCTACCATAAGGTGCCACATTCCCTTTAAAGGGAATGTGGCACCTTGGTCGAATCCTGGAATTTGGTGCTATAAAGCGTACTTTTAGCCGAAAATAATGAAACCACTCATGATTTCTCTGAAAAATGTACAATAAGCTCAAGTATTTTTGATTTTTAAAATACTCCTCTAGAAAAAATAACTAAATATCAGCCTGTGGATGATGTCAGCGATCTGGCAACCACTACCATACTTGAAACGCTTCAAGGGCTTCAATTGGCTGATGCTCATCATGACGTCAGCATATGTCGTCACACCAGCAGCTCACAATAATGGCCGCCCGGCGAGGGGTTAATGAGGGTTTGGTGTCAGATAGGCTTTTTAGCTTTTTGCTACGGAAATATCGAGTTCCAAACAAAATATTTTTTTTTTTTGATTTATGGAGTACCGGGTTTTCCGACTTGCTTTACAACTTGGCTATCTCAGTTAAAATCACGTTATGAAGGTGCCACATTCCCTTTAAACTGAAACTGCCTTCGCCATATCTGCGGTGTGAGTTTTGGCGAAAATGGTTCAAAGCTGAACAAACCCGAACTGACGAACTTCCACTGTCAATCTTTATTTTGCACAACGACGTAAGCGACAGCATCACAATTTGAGCGTCAGTAGCACTGGCTCCGGGGTGTCCCGGCGGCTCCAGGGGCGCGTCCTCGGTCCATCGGCAGTCGTCAGAGGCAGAGAGAAGGGAGAACTGCGGACGGGCGGAGGCCTGCGCCATTTGGCACGTGTACTTAGTTATTCCCAGAGATGGTGGTGGTTGGAGTCGCCGGAACGCCGCCAAGGGTTACACAACATTGATATCGGTCATGGCGGTTAACGAGTTGAAGAAAAGGGACGGATCAAGTTCCTGGTCAGGTTCATGCTAGGGTCGATTTCCGTTTAGGCCTATTCCCACCTCTCAGAATCTGCGACAAAATCTGTCCGGATTTTTGTGGACAATCTCCTCACATGCTATTGCAGTGTCGGTCAGCGGAAATCTTGGCAGACTTTGCCAAGTGTGAATATGCCCTTAGATGTGAATGGAGCCATCATTTCAAATTTAGGTACAATGGCAGTAAAATAAAATGCGATCTTTGTGTTTTGTTTTCCTAATGAGCTGTGACCTTGCCACCGTGATATGGGCAGGTAATCATCCTTTACCATTACTGAGCTGCCGAATCGAGAAAATATTGTATCATTACAAACAAATAAATGAGTTTCCATAAAGGAACAACGATTTAAAAACGCAAATACGAAACAATAGCGCGAGAGGGGGCCTCCAGTGCGCCCTCTACGCCAGGTTGAACAGATCATCGTCAGAGTCGGACATTCTGAAGAGGAGGTCTTCGTCGTCGGCTTTGGCCGGAGGGTCCGCCGGAGGAGCGGATCTCTGCGTCTGTGCTGACTCAGCCTCCTCCTCCTTCTTCCTCCTCCTCCTCCTCTTCTTCTTCTCGGCGGTGACTGGTCGAGAGCTGTCATCCTTGTACTTGGTCTCCGGAGCCTGGGGGGTGGTCACTGGTTAGTCTCTGAGACCTGAGGGATGGTCATTGTTTAGTCTCGGAGCCCTGAGGGATGGCCATGTTTAGTCTCTGAGGCCTAAGGGATGGTCATCGGTTAGTCTCTGAGACCTGAGGAATGGTCATTGTTTAGTCTCTGAGACCTGAGGAATGGTCATTGTTTAGCTCTGAGACCTGAGGAATGGTCATTGTTTAGTCTCGCAGCCCTGAGGGATGGTCATGTTTAGTCTCTGAGGCCTAAGGGATAGTCATCGGTTAGTCTCTGAGACCTGAGGAATGGTCATTGTTTAGTCTCTGAGACCTGGGGAATGATCATTGTTTAGTCTCGGAGCCCTGAGGGATGGTCATGTTTAGTCTCTGAGGCCTAAGGGATAGTCATCGGTTAGTCTCTGAGACCTGAGGAATGGTCATTGTTTAGTCTCTGAGACCTGGGGAATGGTCATTGTTTAGCCTCTGTGCCCTAAGGGATGGTCATCGGTTAGTCTCTGAGGCCTGAGGAATGGTCATTGTTTAGCCTCTGTGCCCTAAGGGATGGTCATTGTTTAGTCTCTGAGACCTGATGAATGGTCATTGTTTAGTCTCTGAGACCTGAGGAATGGTCATTGTTTAGTCTCTGAGACCTGAAGAATGGTCATTGCTTAGTCTCTGAGACCTGAGGAATGGTCATTGTTTAGTCTCTGAGACCTGAGGAATGGTCATTGTTTAGTCTCTGAGACCTGAGGAATGGTCATTGTTTACTCTCTGAGACCTGAGGAATGGCCATTGTTTACTCTCTGAGACCTGAGGAATGGCCATTGTTTAGTCTCTGAGACCTGATGAATGGTCATTGTTTAGCCTCTGTGCCCTAAGGGATGGTCATCGGTTAGTCTCTGAGACCTGATGAATGGTCATTGTTTAGTCTCTGAGACCTGAGGAATGGTCATTGTTTAGTCTCTGAGACCTGAGGAATGGTCATTGTTTAGTCTCTGAGCCCTGAGGAATGGTCATTGTTTAGTCTCTGAGACCTGACGAATGGCCATTGTTTACTCTCTGAGACCTGAGGAATGGTCATTGTTTAGTCTCTGAGACCTGAGGGGTGGTAATTCTTTAGCCTCGGTGCCCTAAGGGATGGTCATCGGTTAGTCTCTGAGACCTGAGGAATGGTCATTGTTTAGTCTCTGAGACCTGAGGAATGGTCATTGCTTAGTCTCTGAGACCTGAGGAATGGTCATTGTTCAGTCTCTGAGACCTGAGAAATGGTCATTGTTTAGTGTCTGAGACCTGAGGAATGGTCATTGTTTAGTCTCTGAGACCTGAGGGATGGTCATTGTTTAGTCTCGAGCCCTGAGGAATGGCCATTTTTTAGTCTCGGAGCCCTGAGGAATGGTCATTGCTTAGTCTCTGAGACCTGAGGAATGGTCATTGTTTAGTCTCTGAGACCTGAGGAATGGTCATTGTTTAGTCTCTGAGACCTGAGGAATGGTATCGGACTAGTCTCCCACCTGTGGGGCGCTTTTCGGCTAGTTGTTGAGACTCAGCTATTCTGCAGACTAAAATGGGTGGTCCTCGCTTAGTATCTGACCAGCTAGCTGAGGAGGTCAGATCTGCCTAGATCTTCTAGATAGATTGCCGCAGGCGCTGGGTGACTTGAACCGGAGCATCGATCCATGACAAGCGGCTGTTTACTACAGTCGCGTGTTAGACATTATATCGTTTATAAGGAAGTATAGCGCTGCCAGGTCTTACCGTTCCGTGTCTCGTCTTGCGGATGCGGACTCGAGGTCTGACGTTCTCCTCGGCGATAATACCGGCGCTGCGGGCCATCCACCGCACCTTGGAGAGAATCTGCTCCTGCATCACCTGGATACACATACTGATGAGCGCCATACCTGCAACACGGAGGTGCATTGGTGAGAACCTCGCGTGCAGAAGCGAGGTGGCGTACCGGTGATGTAACCGGTATTGGTTAGCTGGTGTTTTAAAGGGAATGTGGCACCTTGGACGAATCCTGGAATTCAGTGCAGTTAGGTGTACTTTTAGCCGTAAATAATGAAACCACTCATAATTTCTCTGAAAAAATGTACAATAAGCTCAATATTTTGATTTTTAAAATACTCCTCTAGAAAAAGAAATGAATATCATCATGTGGATGCTGTCACGATCTGGCAACCACTACCATACTTGAAACGCTTCAAAGGCTTCGATTGGCTGATGCTCATCGTGACGTCAGCATATGTCGTCACACCAGCAGCTCACAACAATGGCCACCCGGCGACGGGCTGATGAGGGGGCTGGTGTCAGGTAGGTTTTAGCTTTTTTCTACGGAAATATCGAGTTCCAAGACGAATGATATATGGAGTACCGGGTTTTCCGACTTGCTTTACATCTTGGCTATCTCAGTTAAAATCACGTGATGAAGGTGCCACATTCCCTTTAAAGGGAATGTGGCACCTTGGTCGAATCCTGAATTTAGTCAGGGGCGCAGCCAGGGAGGGCACAGGGGGCACGTGCCCCCCCCATCGGTGCCGGGGTGCCCTTTTGATTGCCAGGTGTTGTACCCTCTTTGGGCCGTGCCGCTCGAAATTTAGTGCCCTACGCCGTTGAGCCTAAATTGAACTGGACTGCATTTAGCGATTTAAACTATTGTTTGACAATTAAGTGCCTTTTTAGCTGATTTAGTGCCCCTTGAGCTGATTCGGGCCCCGAGCTGATCTCATGCCTTCCCAAGTTGCTCTACTTTCTCCTAAGTCAATATGGTGCCTCTTCAGCTGATTAGGTGCCCCCTCAGCGGATTATTGATGTCTCCTTAGATGGTCTGGTGCCCCCTGAGCTAATATATATGGTGTCCTTTAAGCTGACCTGGGCCTCCTGTTGATTACGTGATTTCATGAGCAGCTCTAAAGCCCTGAGCTGAGCTGGGCCCACAGAGGCTGATGAGGGCCCCTGAGATGGTATGGGGCTCCTGAGCTGATTAAGTGCCCCTGACTTGATCGGGTATTTCCGAGCTGGTCGGGGACCACTGATCTGATTGTTTGTCCCCGAGGCTGATCTGGTGCCCTATGGGCCGATTTGGTGTCCCCTGAGCAGCTCTGGGGCTTTTGAACTGCTTGGGCCCCGAGCTGGTGAGGGATTCCTGAGCTGAATTAGTGCCCCTGACTTTATCTTGCCCCTGACCTGACTTGAGGCACCTGAACTGATCTGGGGCCCCAAGAGCTGATCTGGGGCCCAAGAGTGGATCTAGGTTCTGATGGTACCCTGAGCTGGTCTGGGCGCTGAGCTTGTAAGAGCCCCTTAAGTTGGCTTGAGGCCGCCTGAAGTGATCTGGCGCCTTAAACTCTTCTGGGGCTTCTTGAACTGGTTTAAGGCCCTATGAGCCTATCTGTGGCCCATTGAGCTAGTCTGATGACCTCATCTCTGGGGCCAATGAGCTAGTCTAGTCCCTGTGTGAAGCATGAGCTGCTCTGTGGCCCTGATCTACATCAGGGGTCCCTGAGGTGGTCTTGAATAGACAGATAATAAGAACACAAGGCCAACTCCCATCATCTCGGGGCGGGGTCACTGAGCTAGTCTAGTCCTTGGAGGCATAACTGGGGGGGTGGGGGAAGCTGCTCTGGAGGCCTCTGATCCACACTTTGGGGCCCCAGAGCCGGTCTTGAATAGATGGGGAATAAGAACACAATGGAAACTCCCCTTGTAAAACGGAGCTAACGAGGAATGAGGAATCTCTAAAACGGCTTGTGATACCTAGGCACCTCTGGTTATATAAATTGCTTATTATACTGGTGGATTCTGGGAAGGGATTATAGAAAGGCATGTGCCCCTGAGCTCAGAGCACAGTCCCCTAAACCAGGATTTCTACTAATTAATTTAAATGAAGAACTAGTTTTCACAATTTTCAGCCCTGTCACACCATCCCCATCCAAACCACCGGCCTGTTCACCTTTTATTTTCTCTTAACTGGGACCGATCCTTGAGAATATGGAACTTAATAAACGCGTTCAAAAGGTATCTCCCAAATTTTCTGGCAGCAAAAATGTGTTCTTCCAAAGACACTATGCTACTCCTCGTCCTACGGCGATTGTGGGAGGCAAGGAACTTAATCCGCGTTCAGCCAGGGCTCACTCGTCACGACAAAACCAGTGGGCATAACAAATTAATTTTACCCTCCAATATGCCTTAACCTGCACATTGTAACAGATATCACATGCTCCGCTGATTTCTCTGCACTTGCATGAGTTGGCTGATTTGTCCTTAAATCTATCGAAAACAGTCGTGTTCAGCTACTTCCATGACATTTTGGTGATATTTTTTCCTTTTTTCGGTTTTAATGGAGTTTTCCTTCTCCGTCAATGATTTATTTGCATTTTTATTGAACCAAAGATGCCCAACAAATTATGCAAACAAATATATAGTAAGTTTTTTAGGTTTCGTTAAAAAGTGCCCTTTTTTCCCCGGGGTGCCCCTCAAGGTTGGTGTGCCCCCCCATACGAAAGCTCTGGCTGCGCCCCTGAATTTAGTGTAATGAGGCGTACTTTTAGCCGAAAATAATGAAACCACTCATGATTTCTCTGAAAATGTACAATAAGCTCAATGTTTTGATTTTTAAAATACTCCTCTAGGAAAATAAATAAATATCTGCCTGTGGATGATGTCATGATCTGGCAACCACTACCGTACTCGAAAAGCTTCAAGGGCTTCGAATGGCTAATGCTCATCGTGACGTCAGCATATGTCGTCACACCAACAGCCATGACAACTGTGCCCTGCTGCTAGGGGTACATGAGGTGTACATTGCAGGTAGGTTTTAGCGTTTATCTACGGAAATATCAAGTTCCAAGACAAATGATATATTGAGCACCGGGTTTTCCGACTTTCTTTACAGCTTGGCTATCTCAGTCAAAATCACGTTATGAAGGTGCCACCTTCCCTTTAAGGCGCACAGATTTCTGGGTTCATGTTTGCCAGGGACGTCTTGTGGAGGGACGTCATCTGACAGCGTTTGATCAGTGCGCCGCTGTGCTGGCGTCACCGAGAGCTAGTTGCAACAATTGATACGGCATCAAGTGGGCTGCACATGCGCTGTGAGCAAAATATGGCTGCCCCTCAAAGTAGAGCTTGACAGGTTGGTTTAGCCTTGTTGTGTGTCTGGGGTCGAACACGTGCGCAAATCAAAATTCAGAGTGGGAAATGGCTGTTTAATTTTATTTATGAATTTGGTCTGCAGGGCGGGGATGTGGGGCTCACCGACGACGCAGTAGATGATAGTCACGCCCATCTTGACAGAGGCCACGAACCCCTTGTCCTTCTTGTCCAGGAAGCTGTAACAGAAAACAACGACAGCTTGATTATAACACCGCTAGATTGCATCGACTTAAGAAGACGGTCCTCCCTTGTGAATTGTCAATACTTCGACTTCAGCCGACCAGAGAAGACGGTGGGGGCGGCTCATTCTCAGACCGTCTGTCTGTTTGACCAGTCGGAGGGGCTCAACAGCCTTGGCAGAAAACCTCACGCCGTACAGATTTCACCTTCAGAAAAGAAACGTATGACGTTTATAGAGTCACGGTCTCTCTCACTCACTCACACGTACATTCCTCTCTCTCTCTCTCTCTCTCTCTCTCTCTCTCTCTCTCTCTCTCTCTCTCTCTCTCTCTCACCTGTTTCCCGGCACCATATCACCAAAGCCGATGGTGGAGAGAGTCACGAAGCTGAAGTAGTAGGCTCCGGAGAACTCCCAGCCCTCCCATGTACTGAAGATCCAAGCGCCGATCCCCAGGTACACCATGATCATGACCAGGTTCAGCACGATCGGGACCTGAACCTGCACAACACCGCGCCGCCGAGATGTCAGAACCTGTGGAAGAGTCTGCCGGCCGTGAAGTTGTACAACTTGCCAACATAGTCTAGGGAACGGCTAGGGCTGCGACATATTTTTGGGGGTCGCGCAACTTAGACGGAATCAGGGAACAGAAACACTGTTCTACTGTGGCGGATCCAGGGCTTTATTTCGGAGGGACTCGAGTCTCCCTCGCCATTGCCTTGGAGCAGCCTCCGGATGTGCAGTAACTATAGGCACTCTGACATTTGGGACGGGGGATTGCGCCCCAGCCCCCTTCTATCTGCCGCTGATTACGTACACAGCAACAGTCGGATACATTTGGAGACATCTAGCTTGTCCTTTTCCAGCGCTCCCAATCGTGTTAGCGACAGAGAACATACATTTATATACAGAGCTGCGGAATCCGCCCCACCCATTTCTGGATCTCTCGTTCTGCGTTACTCGTCTGCCATCTGCCAAAGCTCCCCAGCGCGTTTCCAGAGACCTCGCCTTCCCATTAACTAGCCGTACAGACGCTTACCTCGTCCGTAGGCATGTAGGGCTCCTTGCCGACCTTGTCTTCCGCAAGTCGTTTGACCTTTTTGCCGGGCATACGTTCCGATTGGTAGCGGGAGCTACGACACCAGCGACAGCAGAGGCGGCTGTCGGCAGGGGGGAGCTGTTGGGACTGGACAGAACTCCGTTCATTGGTCACGTTTGCTGGTTTAGTGGAAACGCTTCTCGTTTGGTCGGCAATTTGATTGTTTTCATTTGGAGGTAATGGTTGTGTAAAACTCACTAGAATAAATATTAAACATCAACCTGGTAATTTGTGATAACTTAGATTATATCCCAATGACTTGACAAATTTTGACAGTGATGTTGATGATCATTATTGTAATATCTGTTCACCAGCATACATATGGCTACAAATACAGCGCTGCAAACCTGAGCATGCAGTCGCCAAATCGCTGCTACTTAAATCGAGGCACCTCGCCTTGCAATTTCATCCTCGAAAACAAACTTAAACCTACCGATATAGAAGAGGCCAATGGAAGTGACAGGAGGCAAGTTTACAACACTAACCTGTAGGTACTGGAGAGGCTATTAGAAGCGGCATCGGCACGTTAGCAATACTAACCTGTAGGTACTGGAGAGGCTATTAGAAGCGGCACCGGCAAGTTTACAGCACCAACCTGTAGGTATAGGTGAGACCGCTGGCCATGCAGTCGCCGATCTGAGCAAGGAACACCAGCATCATCGGCGTCCCCACCAACGCGTAGAGGATGGTGACGAACTGACCTGCCGGGTGGACGAAACGTTTGTAAGTAGCCCACTACTGTCCAGGGTAGCTTATAACTACCCAATTTGGTGCATTAAGCTTAATTGTGCGCTGCGCTGAGATAGTCGACTGCAATCGAGCCTGGTACCCGGCTTGTAATACACTGAACAAAGATATGATGATGGGTGAGACGATTTTCCATACCATGGTATCATTCACTCCTCTGGATTCATGTTCTTCGCTCACCCTTGGAGGTTTGCGGGTAGATATGGCCGTATCCGATGGTGGTCATGATGGTGATGGTGAAGAGGAGCGCCTTGGAGTAGGTCCAGTCGTAGGCCCAGCCGTCCACGGTCCCGTCGTAGTCGTACTCACCCACGGCGTCGATGACGAACTGTTCCATAATGCCGAGATTGCTCTTCACCTGAGCGTCAGATCAGGGATGTCAGTGAAATGCATACTGTTCCGAGTTCTCTTCTTGATTCGTTAAGTGTTAGCAGTCATAGTTTGTCGTGCTGAGAGGAGATTGTGTGAGCCCCTTTCCTTATGTGAACGTTGCCTTATGGGCCGTGTATGTCACACTCCTATTGACGGGGTTCTGAGTCACCTTCGCTTTGACGTCGGGTATCCAATCTCCCCTTAAGATCTCGAGAACCACGCTAGAAAGAGAAAAATGGTAAACGACGTTGGATAGCCCATCCAAATATTTGTCGAAAACATTGGCAATTTTTTCAGGTCAAGTTTTAGGTCACTAGAGGTCAAGGCATGCTGGCATAAGGATAACATGGAAATGAATGGTTCTCGTCCTTTCATCTCAACCAGTAGAGGTAGAGCAAACAAACATAGACAGCTGGAATCCCCGCAGCAAGACGAATCGAATGATCCTACCAGTAATGGACGCTTTACCACTTCTCAGAAAATTTTATGCAAATCGAGGCGGTGCCAAAATGCCTTTTTGCGATAGACTAACACGGCCAGTGATTAGCACGGTCACACGATTCACCATCCTCCATGTCCAGTCTCTGTCCCAGTGCAGGGGAAACAGACCTCTGTGGTAAGGTCTTGAGATATCCACATACATACACATACAGTGATCATGCCATTCATTCTTAGACCGGGTAACTGCAGGCTGTAATGAGCTAACAATCGCCGCCTGGAGATAGCAGCCATAATTTAACCTCATTGAAAACGACATCCAGCCTTCCAGTGGTGGATCCAGAACTTTATTTGGGGGGGGCTAAGGGGCTCGAACCTCCCCTGCCATAGCCTCGGAACAACCTCCGGCTATGCAGTAACTGTTAGACATTCTGATGCTTAAAGGGGGAGGCTTGAGCCCTCCCCCAGCCTTTTTGTATCCGCCTTTACAGCCTGCCGTGACAACGCAGCTTGTCGCGGATGTTGCAGCTCATTTGACGACAATCTGGGCATTACTCAGCCGCCTAAAGTCCACCGGCTCGACTATGATTTGGACTCGGGTTTGGTTTCGATTGCTCGGTCGCTTACCCAGAACCGATCCACATGGGTTAATTGGTCTGGTCTGCTTGGTAACCATCAGTTAACGCTGCGGGTGAGTGGAATGCGTGGCGGGCGACCCTGGAGGGTCACTTTACACGGCGCGGGTGGACACGGGCGGCCGCCTGGTGCAGCCCTTTACGTCCGGTGTCACGCTATTAAATGTTTGACCAGGCAGCGACGGCAAATGATAACCGTAATGGACCCATGCAATCACCACGCTCGGCTTGGCTAACCGCTGGAAACGTGGCGTTAAAAACGTTTGCAAGCGCCGTGACTGAGCGTGCAGAATCCACTTTCACATTTCGTAAGTAGTGCTGACCTTTCGTGTCTGTTTCCGGTATCCATGTAAAAGAAATAGTAATTTCCACTCTAATATAGTTCGCCAGGAGTCTGCAATCGAGCCATGCAGAAATGGACGGCAATAAGAAACTAACGGTAAATGTGATATGTACAGGTGTTTAGTCACGATAGGATCCTGTAGGATATCGGCCTTTTTCCGCTGTTCCTGGTGGTTTGAATGTATGAAATGCAAAGTTATTTTTGGTAGGAGAAAAAGTGTTGCGTGGTTTTCCTTTTAATTTTCCCTTTTGGTCGCACCTTTCTCTCCCACTCCACGTAGGTGAGGTTAGGCTTGGTGGCGAAGTGCCACCAGTAGCTGATGAAGTAGTTGACTCCGTCCTGCATGTCCTTGGCCTTGTTGCGCTTCAGCAGGTACCGCTGCTCCTCTGCGCCGATCTCGATCTTGATGAAGAGCAGTGCTCCTGAAGGCAATGACGTATTTAGGATTTCGGCTACCGGAACACTTCGCAATGGGGCGCTTTTTTCTGGAGATGGATGGCCAAAATAATGAAAAAGACAAATGAAGGTCTGCTGCTGCCAGTGTATACAGGAGACAAACAATAAGTAACGATGGAAAACAGGGCACCTCTGTCAGGCTCACCTTCTGAAGTCAATCTGGGGCATACCTATGTGCTGCGCAGCTCTCGATTTTAGGGACGTTCAGGGTGACGTTAAGACCTGGTATCGGACCCGATATTAACAGAAAGACAGCTCCGCGTACATGAGAGGGAGACGACCACAACCTTGCCACCTTGGATCCGTCTGTGCCCCCCCTGGCATTTAATATGATCAGTAAGGCATGCTTTTCCCAAACGCTTCCATTTTCCTTATCGGCGCCTGTGGTGTAACGTAGTACCTGCGCAGAGGGCGCTGCAACACCGGTTCTGGGCGTCGCGCCGAAACGGCTTTGCTAACGGGCATACGCCACTTTCATAATGGGTTTTGAACTGAGATAGCAGTTTTGTAGAACATGCCGGAAACCGCTAACGGCATATTTCGTTTTACCCAAAGCCTTCTGAAGACAATGTTTGCACGCTTTAAGGTTCAAAGTGGCCAAAGGTTCAAAGGGGGCTCACTGCCATTTCGTCTGACAGCGCATGTCACGCGATAAATATTAACAACTGGCATGGCTTCGTAACCTTACATGCTGCAAGCCGCTGCAACCTACCAGATTCGTGATTGCACTATGCTGGGGTCAAACCAGCGTCGTAAGACAAGAGGCGATATGCTTGTTTTAAGCGATTTTAGGTTGAAACAAATCATGGTTTCTCACGTGACTTTTAGAATTTCGACAAGTGGACCATTCCCTGTAACGCTCAAAACAGCCTCATGGAACCGCCTTAGCCAGAAGCCGGCATTGCCATAGGCTATGGCAATGCGGCATATGGCTAGGCTATGGCATTTGGCGCTGTGGTCCATTGCGCCGTTGGAAGGCTCTTGTGACCCTGGCTTATATAAAGCTGTTTGATCGTCGGGCCGTTTCTTCAGATGCTGTCTCACAAGTTACTACTCCCATCTTTCTGCTGCTCCCATCCGTATTCCGGAACTGGGTATTAGAATGTGCCGCAATACATCTACTACAGTTAGACAGTCCCGCAATACACCGCCCTCGATTTTGCTTGCGACTCAAATCTCGAACTGGGGATCCACACTCCATTCGAAAAACTTAATGAAAGGCACCCATTGGAACTATATTCAGGGAAACTGAAATGTTGACATGAACGTCGAAAGCTGGATGGGAGGGGATGGTGAACACTACACGTTATCCTCATGCTTCATCTTTTGCTTAAGGCCCGTATTATCCACATCACTGGAACCATTATCATCTCGCTTTCAGGACTCTTAGGTATGCAAAGCTGTCCTCAATTTATTTTGTCCGACAAATTGCCATCCACTATGCGCTCTCTTGCTTTCGCACGTCGCCATTGCTCAGCATTTCGGGGGGAAAAGAAATCCGTAGACGACCGTCTCCCCGTCTCATAGCTTCGCGGGTATGAGTGTTAGAGGCTTGGTGTTATTTAACCTTTTGACTCGATCCGATGACGCGTGAAAGGGAAATCGAATCGATGTAAGAAAATTAGTAGTTTGTCTTATATTTTATCATTGTGTAATGAGACCAGCAAAAAAGCACGCTATATATGTAGATATGTAGACAAATGGTATTTAGTTGAAATAGTGAGGTAATCCTGTCATTCCTGTTCCGACCTTTACTAGTAGCAGGGACTATGGAGACGAACCAACGTAACCTCACCGACACCTCAGTCCTCCAAAATGCTTCATTACTCCGATCCTTACCCAGAGCGGCCACCACGGAGACCAAGATGAAGAGGCCGACGTGGCCGCAGAGGAACTTCAGCAGGCGCATGTGCAGGGGCTTGGGGGCCTCATCCGGGGACTGGCGGGCACGGACACACACTCGCGTCAGTGTATGTCACGTCACTGCCAAACAGAGTATATCATGGCCAACAATACTGGTATCCAATCCGGTTGGTGCGACAAGATTCCATGACAAATCCAGAGTGGTTTGTTTGTAAAGCGTGATTATCAATCCAAATTCAATCAATATCCAGAAAGGACGACTGGACTTAAAAAAACGAAATTCAGATTTCGGATAATTTGAAACTCTCTAAATGATCTGGCCAATCTTACTCAGTTCACCAATAGGTAGGATTTGGTAGGAAATCCATTCACATGTCCAATTGATGCCATATTCTTCTGCGAACGCGATGCTTTTATTTTTCCGTGGTTACCGAGTGAGTGTTGAAGATACCCACTTGGAAGCCACGAGTACTACAACACTATATTGTAGTGCCCTGTCCCACTGATTTCGAAATGCTTTAAGATTGGTGGTGAAGGAAAATGACTCTGACGCTAGAATATATTATGATATAATAGTCAAAACTAGAAAATACAAACAGGGGCGCAGCCAGAGCTTTGGTATGGGGGGGCACACCAACTTTGAGGGGCACCCCGGGGGAAAACGGGCACTTTTTAACGTAACCTAAAACACGTATTAGGATTGTCCATTAGAAACTGCGTAGTCGATGACAATCGAGAGAGGTCGAATACAAACTCGTTGAATTTCATTAATGTCCTACGAACACGCTTTTGGTTAAATTTTTGTAGTACACATGTGTCCCCCCTGGCTGCGCCCCTGAATACAAATGTGTCCTACACAAATTTAACCAAAAGCGTGTTTGTAGGACATTTAATGAAATTCAACGAGTTTGTATTCGACCTCTCTCGATTGTCATCGACTACGCAGTTTCTAATGGACAATCCCTGCACATAACCAGCACAAAAAACGTCTTATATTCTGCGAGCTATCGACTTACCGGAGGCCCAACAGCCTTTTGGGGCGGCTTGGGAGGCGCCATCGCGTCGACTGTTTTGTTTTCTGTTCGCTATTGGCGGCGAAAGCGGTGCACCTCGGTGGATGTTACCCCTTCAGAATACAAACGCGTGTTAATGCCAGTGTGATCACCAATGAGACAACACATACACGTGATGGAAAGACGCGAGAGGTCAAAGTGCACTAGTGAGAGCTCCCCTTGATCTTGACAGTCGCCAATGATAGACATATAACTGGAGAGTATCATGACATTAGATGTCTGAATGAGCCCAACATCGTAAAAAGATAGTGCTCTTTTTAGGAAAATGGACATACAGTGAGGGGGTCGGGTAATATGCCGTTTTCTCTTCCCCTAGATCTACCCTTGGGGGCCATCCCTACATTGCGTAACACATATTTTGGATTTATGACCCCTTCCCCAGATAACGCTTTTTGACGCCCCTGTGTAACGCTTGATAATGAAGTGGCTGACTCCCCCTACTAGCTTGGCGTTACGTCATTTATGAATGACCCCCGGGGGACAAGACGTGGTGACTCAATACCCACCGGTGGGCTGCAGGAGTCCAAATGGTTATTAGTGACTGCTTCAGGTGTTGCAGTGGCAGGAGGAACGATTATCACGACAGTGCAGAAAAGGAAACGCTACATTTTGTTTAACGAAATTTTCCAAAGATTTGCAACCTGTGGTGAAACATGATGTTAGATCGGATTTCCATTGATTAATCTCCGTTTTACCTGCATCTCCTTTTTCATTATTTTGCGGCATTTGCAGCGTATTGCCTCAATCTTTCAGCAATATTAGCGAGTTCTTGATGGCAAATCACGCACTCTCACGTGCAATAGTTTAGCTTGACGTCACCAGAACAAAAACTCACCGGGTGTTGCAGGGTGACTCCCCAGATGGGGCACATGGCGACCCCGCCTCAGGCCGTGGGGGAAGTGAGCCGCCCGAGGACTGGCCTTCTGTTCCTCACCCCAGGACAGGCTGCTGCCATTCCTCAATTTTTTTCAGCGTTCCCTGAAAGTGAAACATGTCGATACAGAAAAAGTGCAGACGTTGCTGCATTATCGAGCCGTCCGAACGTGTGTGCTTTCCATATTTCTGGCAGATGAAAGAGACTAATTACAGACGTCAGTTTGCTTGACGCCGATCACGGAGTACATTCGTACCAGTGGGCTGGCGGTGACCCCCTACACCCCTGTTACACCTGTGCCCATAGTGACCCGCGGGTCTCCGTGCAGGGTTATGACAACTCCACATGAATCTGCGCCGCAGGATCAATGCTAGAAATGCCTGTGTGGTGTCAAATACCTAAGAAACAGTGCACAGGGCAGAGCAATAAACGTCGGACCGGACGCCCCATAAAACCGTGTACAGTTATGAAGTCTTAGTGACAGCACCGGCCGATGGCGGAGGGGGCGCAGGGGTGGATGAATTGCTTTGAAGCGTGGTTACCCGCTGACCTGATAACATTCGCAAGCTCAGTGGGCTACTTCTGCACTTGTGACACGTCTCAGTCACTTTTTAATTATTGGAGTCGTGACAAGTTTTTGAAGTCATTGTTTACCCGGCTGGATTAAGACAATTTTTTACGTTTTTCGGGTCAGCACTGGGCAAAGGAAATAATGAAAAAATAAACCATATATTTCGATATATTTTGTGGTATCTTGTTCTTTGGTTACACAACTTACACTCGGAAAAATGTAGTATTTTATTGGTTTCGATATCGTCTTTTTGTAACTTGTGTAACTAGTGAACGAAATACCTCAAAAGGTATTGAAACACATGGATTAATAAAACAATTCCCCAGTGCTAGCCCGGAAAAGACGCTGAAATTTGCATATTTCAGTCCGATTGAAATGATCTTCAATGCCTACAGTACAAAAGTTATCGAAGGTGAACGATTGCTACCGCACAATTTTGTCAGTGCCCTTCCGTATATTTTCTATTTTAGATTTTGTCAAAATTTTCGGTAGGATCAATGCAGGGCCATGTATTTTTGGTGCTATAAATTAGTGGCCTGAAAAATTAGAATGTTTATGGCATAACTTTGGAAAATATTCCAACATTTGAGTGGTGCAATCTCCCGTCGGCACACTTGCCCAATTGCAGGGAGTAGTGGTGTGTGTGTATTTAGGATCCTCTCCACCGGGCCAGATGGGACATGGAGGTGGTTTCCGCCGTGGGGAGTGAACCCACGCTAATCCTTGCTGTCCGATCAGAAAACGGACAATAAACCCAATGGCCGCCCGGCCCCGAATTGTGATCGCTACTTTCGGCGGCTGCTCGCTCTCTTTGCATCCTAGTTCCTCTGTAGAGGTCTGCCTGGGATGGAAAACACCATGCAGTGGTCCGGGATGTCAGGTTCCATTGCATTGCCAGGTTTCATTCGGGATGCGATGGAAGGGGACATGATTTCGGGAAATATCACTGGAAATTGGGCTGGGACGGGATTGGCTCACTTTTTAGAATACATTCCCCGGGACGAAGTGGGGTGGGACAGGCTGAAATGAAATTGAACGGGGTGGACTGTAAAAAATGCTGATCCGTGTTGACCTCTTCACCTCAGCCCCGTCATCCGCCCCGCGTGCTTGGTCTTTGTTTAGCGTACGCAATGTCCGGATGCTTAGAAAATGCACAGAATAGCACCTTGTGTATGTGCGGTACGGGTGTAGCCTAAGCTTAATAAGGATACAAGCTTTCCGCTACCTACCCGAGACTTGCCATTACTTTTGTTGAGAATTGTAGAGTGTACAGGGCTTGTATGCACATTGTATGTACACCGGAGCGGATGTATGTACAGTGGAGTACATGCTCTCCAGGTGAGAGATAAATGCACAAAAACGAGATTGAAAATGGAAATTTTCAGCCTCACCTCACTAAAAGAGTACACGTACATAAATGTGGCCAACTGACTTTGTTAAGTTTAAATGTCACTGCAATCATGCGCTAACAACAAAGCATTAGCGTTTTTTTAGTAAATTCCTTACTTTTGGGGCTTAGCAAGATAGTTAGAAAATTACGTAATCACGGTTTAAGGTTGCTCATAGTTCTAAGACTACCTTAAAGTTTACTGACGCATGTTAAGGATCCTATGAGTAAGGGAGAGAAAAGGGGGCAGTCTATGAAATGAAATGCGAGTGTGGGTCAACATATATAGGGGAATCAGGTAGGCCGCTAGGGGTAAGGGTGGAGGAGCATATAGGGGATATTCGGAACGGCAGGTTTTCTAAATCAGCAGTGTCATGTCATGTATATAGTTGTCGGAAGGATCTGAACCCTCGTGATGTTAAAATTGTTGCAGTAGAGCAAAAATCCGTAAGAAGGTCTGTTAGGGAAGCGATAGAAATTAGAATAAGGGAAGCAGATATAAATCGGGATGGGAAACGTTACATTAACCCAATTTGACCCCTTTTAGAAGATTGTAGGAGGATCTATGGCTGCGATTGTGTAGTATTCGATTATATTGTTAACAAGAATTCGCAGGATTGGACAAAATCAGGAAAATAAAATCAATAGTAGGGGCTGTGAGCTGTGAAACGTGTTATAGGAACGGTTTATTTGTCATTATTTGTGTTTAGCGAATAGGCGTTTAATGTTCGCGGGAATTAAAACGTGTTATTTGTCATTATTTGTGCCGTTTAGGAATAGGCGTTTAATGGTTCGGCGGAATTGCAAAATACGTAATATACTCATTTAAATGGAGGTATGTGGAAGGAACTCGGATGAAGATACAATGTGTTTGAAAACTTGGCTTTCTATCGATTCCTTGAAAAGAGCTATCAATAAACTGAAATATTCGAGTTTAAACTTTTCATCAATAACCCAGACTAATATCCCAAACATTTCTAACTACTTGACAACAGTTTCTGGAAAATGACTTTAACGTATATGCTTAGCAAGATTTCACCTTGCAGACAATGAGATGGAAACATTTCCTGAGGGAAGTTTTGACAAGGTCTGTGCAATGTCACATGGAGATAGTTTTGCTACAATGCGAATAAGAAACAACTGGTGGTCATGGCATCGGTCATTTGGCTTTTTACATCATCCTTTATTGTGTTTTGTAAATATGTGTTTTTACCGCGTACTTGGCTGAATTGGGTTTACCTGTTGCTCATCACGATATAATAATAATAATAAAAGCAGTTGCATGGTATTCGCAAGGTTATCACGTGATTGTAAAACCAGAAACAAGAACAGAACAAAGGCGTTTGCCGTTTTCCACATGCACGGCCATGTGTCTGGCCTTACTTTACAAGCTTTCAGGATTCATGTATATGAGATTGCCTTGTTGCATGTTGTGTCTCGTTTCCACACAGGAAATGTATCCCGCCTTTGTTTTTTGTGACTCTCATTTTGGGACCTAATTTACCTTACCTTAGCGGGTGGAATTCCTGTAGCTCATGTTTTCTTGGACTGGAGCTTTTTTCTTCTTCTCCACTTTTTATCCTTCTTTATTCCTTTCTCCATTCGTTGTGGGTTGCATGCTTACGCAAGGGACCCCGTGCTTGGATTAATCAAGCTGAATGTGGCTCTGGTTGCGGACTGAAAGACTCGTGCTTATGCGGGGTGGCTTGGTATGTGTGCAGTTAAAGGAAATATGTCGGACGATTAATAATCATGAGAAAGCAAATTGACCTTGATATACGTTTAGAAAAGATTAATGGGCGGGGGGCAACGAATGGAATCTTGAAGAAAAAAACGACGAAAGGTACATGTCTTCATTGTCATTCTACCTGGTGTTGTTTCTACCTGGTGGTGTTGTACCATTTTTATTGTTTTACACTGTTGAGGCTGAACATATTCTGCAAGCACACCGTTGCTGTTCGGGGCGGCCCATTCATAGGACATGTGTCTCGAAGCGGGTCAAACTGCTTTGACTTCAGTCACTTGGAGCATATTACTTACGTTAATGATTATGATATATAAGATTAACCGATAATCGCTCATAATATCTAATCTAAAGTTATGAAAAAAGCCAAGGAATATATTATTATATTTCGACACCATGTCCTCGTCAGAAAAAAGTGTTTAAAAAGTCTCTTTATCTGGCCCGGTGACCTGATCTTGGAAACTCATAAATGAAAAAAAAACAATTATTTACAATGATTAGACATGTGAATGCTAAGTACCCGTTCTGGAGAAATCAGGCGCGCGTTTTAACACTTTCTCTCTCAGGCTGGTAGACAATTTCTTGCGGGGATACCTGACTTAATGACAGAGCACCTGCCTTCAGAACCACAGGTCCCGGGTTTAAAACCCAGCGAGTTCGCTGAGTAAGTACATCCTGACCGCCGAAACCCTGCTTACAGATGAAGCTGGCGACGCCGTTTAGCCCTGACAGTTGATGCGGCTTTTAACTCAACCATTAATTGTATTGCTTGTTGACTTGGAACGCTTTGGAATAACACCTACACAACCAACGCAATTTTGTGTTGGATCGCCGTGAATTTTACGCGCGACAGCTAAAGACGAATGCAAAATTTGAAGACTACCTCATGGTACTCAAAGAAGTCTCGCCGATTTGCGACTGCATCGAAATGTGTTCCAATGACCGTTATTGCGACAGAATTTTCACCGGGCTCCGTGAGAGCGTGGTCCAAGTGTTTCTGGCGGAAAACCACCTCACCCTTTAGAATGATATAAGCTAACTTCCGTGGCCGTGAGAATGCGCGCCTGTACGCAGTAGCTGGAACCGATGCACGCCTGTACCTCGTGTCCGCCTACCGGCGAAGCCGCCAACCACAAGTTCCAGCGCGCCCGTCGGTTTCTCGCAGCGAAAACATCTGCTTCAACTGTGGAGGCGCCTGGTATTCCAGGTACACCGATTGTCCCGCGCGGTAACCATTTCAGCAAGCTGACTTCGCCTCGTTATGCCGCTGCAGTAAAGCTCGCAGTAGTGGCCAGTTCTGCCGCCGTAGCTCGATCCGTGCCAACGAGTTCAACACGAGCTGCCAGCGCCTGGACTCCCTGCCTGACGACGAGCGCACCCGGACGGCCTGCACGTGAGAGGCCTCTGCGTGGGTCGGACGCCACAGGTGTCTGCTGAGGTGCGTCACGGCCCCACCTGCCGAGTCATGGTGTGGACTCCCGAACTATCTGGGCCCCCGAGCTGACCGATCTGGTGCCCCCTGAGCAGATATATTGCTCCCTGAGCTGAACTAATGCCCCTTTAGTTGATCTGGTGCCTCCTGAGTCACCGTTGTGCCTCCTGAGCCCAAATGACGATGCCTAATGAGCTAGTCTGGTGCCCCTGAGCTAATATGGTGCCCTTTGAGCCTGGGTTGATTACGCAATTTCCTGGGCAGCTCTAAAGCCCTGAGCTGAGCTAGGTCCACAGGGGCTGATTAGGGCCCCCCAGCCGGTATAGATCTCCTAAGCTAATTAAATGCCTCCTGACTTGATCTGGTACCCCCGAGCCGATTTGGGTACCCCCGAGCCGATGCTGAAAAATGAGTGAAGCAGAACATTTTTTTGCCGGCTTGGTTGCGTCAGTCTTTCTGCAGCAGCTGCCAGACCGCTATGAGATCTCGTTTGCAGACTGCATCCTGCAGGGACTCCTCTGTGGGTTAAATGGGAAGGGGTCAGTCCGTTCCTTATGGTCGCTACAGACGGCCGATTGTTCGGTCAACGCGTAGCAGCCGACCACAGATTGCGTCAGCTTCAAACCCTACGTATTCTTAGTTGATTTATGGGTCAGCAAATGTCTCTCCTTTCTGGCAAGATTCAAACTCTTCCAAAATGTATGATATGAGTTAATAATTCCCTCTGGACCGCAGAATTGGAAAAATTGACAGACAAAAAGATAGTTAATATCTGATTAGTTTATATTTTTAGAGGGCCTCCGCTAGCTCGGGTGGAGAGGGGAGCTCTGGTGGTTAGGGGCCTCCCATTTCCATTCCCTATTTCCCCCTTCCCCTTGGGACCTTTCTGGATCCGCCCCTGAATGCTGTAGTCATTTAATTGACTTATATTTGAAGAATTTAGTTGAAAATTTGATCGGAAAGGAGCCAACTGATTGCTTTAGAATGCAATTACATCGAAATGAGACAATATTTCTACGTAAAGTGATATCGTGATGACCTTTCCCCAAATGATGATTGGAACGATGCAAAATTCGAAATAGCAGTGGAAGCTAAAACGATTTATGGGTTTTTTATGTTTTTTTTTGCACGTGCGATTGGTTGGACCAACAGCCTTGGTGCTGGCCGCTAATTTCTCTTACCCTCGTGGAGTAATTAATGACGCCTTACTGGCTGTGAACTGCATGTGACTTCCTGTGAACATTCTCCATTCTTTGATAACCTTTGTTGAAGTCTTACGTAGATACTCACTTTAAATCAGCTCTGTTTTATCTTGCGTCACTTTCGTCAAGTTTGCCTCGTTTAGTGTGGACCTTGATCGGCGACCGAAGTACAAATATATGTCCGAAAAGTAAGTGGATGTCACCCAAGTACCAGTTGGTCGATTATTCAGGACGGGAAATGGACGTAACATCTTGGATTTCTCCCAAAAGCTTTTTGAAGACGGAGTTGCCTAATCTGACGCACTCAGCAAGGTATGAAGATTTCTCCCTCTCTGACTCCGATACTATTTGAATTGAAGGTCCTCAAGACACAGTAAGTTTTCCTGGAGCATATACTCGTTGAATCACAGATAACTATGCCTTTAAAATAATTTGAAAACTTGGCAGATTTAGAGTTTATTAGCTTTTGTCTACTACGCATCAGCTAAAATCTTCACTGGAGAACGTGACACTATGATAAGGGATCCGCACCTGAAAACACGCTGCGAAGGTCATTATATTCTAAAATAGAAACGGTTTTAGCTATTACAGTGGCGGAGAACAACTTTTACAGTGGCGGAGAACGGCTTTATCTATCTGGCCTTTCCAGGAAGATTTTTCTAGGGATAATTCTCGTGCCAATTCGGAGTTTAAAATGATTATCCTGAAAACATATTTAAGGTCCAAAATGTGATGAGAGAAAATGTGAAATTATCAGTCTCTACAATTCACCTATTACCCAGCGTTCGTAAAACAACTGAATTTGTTTTCAGAAGATATTAAAAGACGGGTTTGTTTTTTCAACGATTTTTCAACGAATGTTCAGAATACTTTAAGTGAAGCATACAGTCCAATGGAGAAATATACCAGACCTTATAACTTCCGATGACATCTATTTGATGACAATGAAGACCGTTTTGCTTCTGTGCGTCATCGTGGCACGCTGGTGGACACCACCAACTGATCAGACCGACGCCTTCAGCTATAAAACATTCAGCATCGCCGCAGCTAGCACTGCTTTAGACCCTCGGCGTCCAACTCAGCCGGCTAGATGTCCCAACAGCCCCCACAGGAGGTTTTTATTTCTCCGCCTACTCTTGCTAACAGCCGGAGACGTGCATCCCCATCCAGGGCCCAATCCAGGGCAAAAGCCGACTAAGGCATGTCACCAGTGCTCAAGGGCTAACGCGAGAAAACGGACCATCCAGTGCAACAGATGCAACAACTGGTTTCATCTATCATGCGTCCAGATCACGAAAGCCCAGGCAGCTGCCCTGGCACAGTGGTGGTGTCCCACTTGTATGGGCGTAGGCGACAGCCCGCAGTCTACTCGGTTCCAGACACATGACTCAGCTCTTGCAGAAAAACAATTAAACGAAGCGTTAGCTGATGATATAGCCGAGCTGCGAAGCAGATATCGAGTGATTCCAAGGGTTCCCAAAGGAGCCAGAATCGCGGCAGCAGATGCTCTGGCAACGCTGATCACTACCGCTGCGAGGGAGAGGTCTGCAACTGCCTGGTCTCAGCTACTGAAGTTCCCACTACTGGCCCTGTCATTGCCGCCCAGAGTGGACACAATTTCTGACGAAACCTCTCTTACAACGAAAATAAAGCGTCAGGTTTCGGCATATATGGACACTGGAGACAATGTACTTGCAGTAAACAAGAAATCAGCATCAACGCGGCGACGTAGGAGGCTGCAATCAACAGGCGATATATTTCGTAGGCGAGTCGGCGCCAAACTCTGCGACGGCGATATCAAGGGTGCCCTAAGGATTCTGACGTCCAGCGATGAGGCGGTGTCGCCGTCTGAAGAGACCATCTCCGGTCTCCGACTCAAGCACCCAGAAGCCCCCTCAGACCTGGAACTACCACAGTGCCCCGATGAGGGAGTGGAGCTGCCATTGAAGGTATCTGAGGCCGAGATCATTGCTGTCATTTCTGCCTTCAACCCCGGCTCCAGTGGTGGCTTAGATGGCCTGCGTCCGGCGCACCTCAAAGATCTCACCGGCAAATCAGCAGGTGAGGCTGGCGTGCGTCTGGTCTCGGCGCTCACAGGTCTGGTTGACCGAGTCCTGCTAGGCGAGTTGCCGGCTGCAGCACGGGACATATTCTTCACGGCGTCACTGACCGCTTTGAGGAAGACTGATGGTGGTGTTCGACCTATAGCCGTCGGCTCTGTTTACAGGAGGCTGGCCACAAAATTGCTCTCAAGCCTCTGACCGGAGAGCTCGGGCAGCAGCTACGGCCAGTGCAGCTCGGTTTTGGCACTCCAGGTGGCTGCGAGGCAGCAGCGCACGCGTCCAGGCTCTTCATACAGAATATGAGTAAGGACGAAGTACTTGTTAAAATAGACATGAAGAATGCATTTAATTCAATCCGCCGAGACAGCTTTCTTCGAGTCGTCCGTACCCGCGCTCTGTCCTTGTACCGACTAATGTGGCAAGCATATGCAGCTCCAACTCCTCTTTATTTTGGCACCACCAAGATAATGCCATCCACGGGTCTGCAGCAGAGTGATCCCGCCGGTCCTGCCGTTTTCTCTCTGGCAATAGACGCGGCGGCACGGGGGAGTTGTGCAGCATTTAACTCCTGGTATCTGGATGATGGGACTATTGGTGGAAATGTGCACGCTGTCTGTCAAGACATTGAGCGCATTATTCCGGCTTTATCCAACCTGGGTCTAGAAGTAAGTAATGAAAAGTGTGAAATTTTTTATCCAACTCAATCCCGGAATCAGAGCAACAGGTTAACACTGCCAGGCTGCACCGCCAGTTACCAGGAGCTGCTGTAAATCCCATGCCCATTATGTTGGGTGTACCTCTCACAGCCGCAGCTACAGAGACAGTGATTACAACGAAGGCCAATGATTTACAACGGATGATAGACAGGCTGCAGTACGTAGACGCCCACTCTGCACTGTTTTTGTTGAAGAACTGCTTGGGGATCCCGAGGTTACAGTACTTGCTTCGTGCCGCGCCCGTGTACCGCCAGCCCGACGTACTGGAGCAGATTGACGACATGGTGAAATCGGCTGTAACCAGCATCACCAACGTGCGGTTCGACGCCGATAATTGGCAGCAGGCTGTTCTCCCTACCAGTTACGGCGGACTGGGCCTGCGACGCACAGTAGACCTAGCGCTACCCAGCTATGTGGCATCTCTCCACCATTGCCTGCAGCTGGTGGCGTCGATGTTGCCCGAAAAGCTGCACCCTCGTCTGTCAGCCGAGCAGAAAATGGCCGTGGCTGCCTGGCGGGTTGCGGCAGACGGGGAGGAGCCGCCGGCAGATGAAGCTTCCCGAAATCAGCGCGCTTGGGACTCTGTGCTGGCTGAAAAGTCCCGCTCTTTACTCCTAGCTGCTGCCAACCAGCTGGATCATGCCCGTCTTCTGGCAGCTGGCACTTCGGAAAGTAGCGCTTGGCTCCAAGCCCTACCATCGGCCAATTTAGGTACGCTTTTAGACCCCGAAACATTGAGAATCGCCGTGGCGCTGCGAGTCGGTGCCCCTGTGTGCGAACCACACATATGCCGATGTGGAACACAGGCGGACAGCAGAGGGCATCATGCCTTGACCTGTCGTTTCAGTGCGGGCCGCCATCCCCGTCACACCGCACTGAACGATGTTGTCAGGCGGGCTCTACAAGCCGCCGGCATCCCCTCTATTCTCGAACCCACTGGCGTGGACCGCGGTGATGGCAGGCGACCGGACGGCATGACGGTGTTTCCGTACGCAGAGGGGAAGTCGTTGGTGTGGGACGCCACCTGCATCAACACATATGCAGCTTCTCACCTGCTGGCCGCCGCCAGCGCTGCCAGCGCAGCAGCCAAGGAAGTGGAAGCCGCCAAAGTGAGGAAATATTCCCCACTTTCGGACCGCCATATAGTTCAGCCTGTTGCCTTCGAAACCAGCGGGGCCTGTGGCCCAGCAACAAAGTCTTTCCTGCGCCAGCTGGGTGCCAAGTTGCGCACAGCAGCCGGTGACACGCGGGAGATGGCCTGGCTGTGGCAGCGACTGGCGGCGGCGGTGGTAAGAGGGAACGCAGCTTGTGTGTGACTCACAAGTAATTTCTCACCCGTCAACGATGTTTCATTCGGGCTAAAATAAGGGAAAGAAGAAAGGTCAAAGAAGAGTTCGGAGTGTAAATTACGACTGTCACCATTGCCGGCCGGCGTCACTGGCCTAGAGAATCTTGGAAATACTTGCTACATGAACGTTGTATTCCAGATTTTAGCGCATACTAATGATTTTGTCCATCATATCACGAGTGGCCTGTACCGAGAGGACCTAAATTCACGGTCCTCAACTCGCGGTGATATTGCTGAGGAAACAGCGCGTCTCCTGGTAATTATTTGGTCGCAGAAATATCCGTTTGTGTCGCCACACATGATCCGTGATGTGGTTCGTACCCATCGAAGTGAATTCGGTGAAGACCGCATGCATGACGCACATGAGTTTCTACTGTTTCTGCTGGAATGGCTACATGAAGATTTGAATGCTGCTGCTCATTCCGAAAAACCTTTACCAGTCCCCAAAGAATTGGATGGTTACAGCGCTGGTGATATTGCCTGGCATCAGTTCTGTCAGGCAAACGATTCCATCATATCCCGGCTTTTCTACGGGCAGGAAAAGTCTGTGCTTCTCTGCACCTTTTGCAGCTACGAATCTGGCACGTTCGAGAACTTTACTCTGCTGTCGTTAGCGCTGCCTCCAAATCCGGACTCGTTGGCCCAAATCACTCTCCACCAATGTATCCAGCAGTATATGCATGGCGATTCCATTTCAGGCTGGACATGTTAAAATTGTCAGCGGCAACAGGACACCTCCAAGAAGTTCGGCATAGAGCGACTGCCACCTGTGGTGATTATACACCTGAAGCGGTTTTCGTACAGCGAAAACGCCTTACACAAGACAAATACGCATGTTTCTTTCCCTCTTAGTGACCTTGATCTCAGTATAATGGTTAGCAGGCCTTCGCAGTTCTCTGGCAGCTTTGTATATAGTCTGTACGCTGTAGTAGAACACCATGGCAGCGCCCAGACCGGTCACTACACCGCCTTCTGCTGGAACCAGCAAGCCGCACGTTGGCACCAAATGGACGATGGTTCTGTAATGGAAGTGCCGGCCGCAAAAGTAAAGACGGCATCAGCCTACCTACTTTGCTATGCCGCCAGAGATGTGCCACAATGCGCACGTGGTGAAATCTAGGTGTGTTGCGATTTCAAATAATTTTATTGTCTGCAAATAATCAACGGGTGAAATTTCCCTTTACATATTCAGTCAGCTGGATGAAATGTACCTATGAATGTAATGAGCTAAAACGTAATTACGCTAAAACCCATGGTAGATTTGGTTACAAAATATGGACCTGTAGCGGCCACTGCACCGCTACACGGCTCCAGCCGCAGCCAACCAGCTGACCCCGCGCCCTCAGCCGCGGCGCGGTCAGCCGACCACCGCCGCCGGCACAGGCGCGCGCCGGGTCACTGCCACCACACCAGCGACCCACCCGGCCGACCAACCAGAGCGCGACCTGGTCACGTGACCACTGCCAGCCGGGTATAAATGCGCGCTGTGTGGTAACAACACCGGTCTGTTCGCCAGGGCTACTCTCTGGGCTGGTCCACTCCTCCACCTCTGCATTGCGATCACTCGCCAGGGCCACTCCCTGGAGTGTTTCGTTCCCCCCCACCCCCAGTTGCACTGACGATACCATCGTGTAATTGGGTCTGCACTCGTGACTGAGCAGATCCCTGCTCACTGCATGTCCGATTTCGGTTTGCAGCCGTCGCTGGATTTACTGTCGATTACGACATCAAACCTGCCGGCGATTTATTCCTCGCCGTCGCACGCTCTCATAGCCACTCACGCTCTCACTCACTCTACACTCGTCCATATTCGAGTGTCACATATTGCTCTGGGATTTTGTTATTTCCCATTGGAATGAGTATATGTTCCCAGTTGTAAATATTGGCACTGCTTTTGTCGGTTATCATTCCCGTCTCTCATCCGCTGTTTGGCCATTGCATCAATAAATTGGACATTATCATCGTCAACTTCTTTCCCTCGATTGGTAGATTGACTAAGGCCTTGCGTGGCCGAGTTGAATCCTACAGACCAACATTTCAGTTTTTCAATAGATCGATTGAAATGTAGGTACCTACGTAGATAGACTATGTACTTAAACATTTCACCACTTAAAACATCGACCACTTAAAACATTTACGGCCAGATGATTTTACAGTTATTGCAGCTTTATTTAACTCGATGATATACCACTCATATCTGACCGAGGAATTGGTGCTTTCTCTCATCATACCTTTGGTAAAGGACAAATCAGCTTTAGATGACACATCAAACTATAGGGCAATATCGCCTTCTACAAGCATATCAAAGCTTCTCGAGGTGATTTTGGTGGAAAGAATGCAACCCCACCTGGAAACAAACGATGCACAGTTTGGATCTAAGACCGGACACACAACCACACATGCAGCCTATATTTTGAAAGAGGTCACCCATTACTTCACGAAGCGTGGTAGCCCAGTTTATGCATGTTTTTTGGACGCTAGTAAGGCCTTTGAGCGGGTTTGCCACTCAAAACTCTTCCGTATTTTAGCAGATAGAGGGGTGCCAATATCCCAGCCCCGCTCCAACAGCAAGCGCAGACCACCGGATGTGACGTCACACCTCGTAGCATATAACATGGGAAAATTAAGTGATTAGATATCCATATTTTTTGCAAAAAGAGGCTCAGAATCGAAAATAAAATGTTTATTCATTACATTTGGGATAAACTTGGTTACCATGTATTCTCACAAATTCGTAAGCGAGAAGTGCCATTAGCAGCAGTTTAACACACGGCTCAATGGTGAAGGAATTCCTCCACGCCCGTGTGACGTCACTCGGGCGTGGAATAATTCCTCTTGAACGTACCCTTAGGTAAAGGTATCTTGCCAATATCCTACCTCAAACTGCTGCTATACTGGTATAGGTCACAAAAAATGAGTGTTAAGTGGGCTAACGAAGAGATCAGACTCTTTCCAGGTAGAAAAATGGTGTGAAGCAGGGTGGGAATTTCACAGTCTACGTTGATGAACTGTTTGGTAAACTGCAGAGGCATAGCGCTGGGTTTCGTATTGGAATGAGCTTAGTCAATGCACTAGCCTACGCTGACGATATCGTACTGCTAGCTCCTTCCAGGTCTGGACTTCAGTTATTAGTGCACGAATTCGAGCTCTCTGCCGACGCAATGGACATAAAATCCAATGTGAAAAAGACTGTGTGTATGGTATTCAGCCCCAGCAGACCTTGCAGTTCTGGCCACCGGCTTCGCTCAAACCCACCTAGTGTAAAACTGAATGGGGTTAATCTGAATTTGGTTGATAAATCTAAATATTTGGCACATGTGATTGAAAATGATTTGAGCTGTAGTGCTGACATGAGACGGATAAAACATTCAGTTTATTACAGTGTTAACATGCTGAAGACTACTGTAGGGTACGCTGATCGACATATTTTAGTAAGACTACTTCAAACGTACTGTTCAAACTTTTATGGTTGTGAGCTTTGGGCGACAAGGAGTGGTAGAGCTCTTCGGGAGTTATGTTTTGCGTATCATTCTAGCATTAAGAGGCTTGTTAAGGTTCCCAAATGTTCAAGAAATCATCCGTTGTGCCATGAATTAAAACTTCTGACTTGCCAAATGCACATTGAATACAGACAACTTTTATTTATTAGAAGACTTCAATCCAGCAATAATAATATCATCCGGAGCCTACAAAATAGTGATGTTGTTCGCACTGGACTGCTGCACATCAACAACCTAAAGATAAGATAAAAATATGGCATACTAGGCATGGACTTGAGCAGAGCATCAAAGCAACAATTTTTTTATAAATTTTGTTCAAGTTGTTCCTGGTAAGGCTGCTGGAGTCGGCGTCTCACTAAAGTCTTCAAGGGACTTGTCACGGAGACCCCGACCCCACCACCCGAACGAGCAACTCCCTCAATGGAGGGTTAATTTAGAAGCCAAAGTTTAACGTCCCACAAAGCACAGGGACGGCTGCCCCGCTCAGGTCACCCTCTCACCAGTCAGTTGCCAGCCGACCTGTACGTCGGGTAAACTATTGAGCGCCGGAGCGTCTCAGGGGAACCGATCCCAAGCCTGGACATGCACTGCCACTGAATGCTTCTGAGCAGCGGGCCGGAGCCCAACGCTCTACCAACTGAGCTACCGGGGCAATTTATAATGTATTTTGGTCTAACCTCCAGCGCATGACTGAAAATGTTATTTAAGCTTAAGCTTCAGCTTGGTCTCCTGATTAGTCAACGATATCTATGTGACATGTCACCATAAGGGTACATTTATGAAGAATGCGTGAATGTTGTGTGTACTGCGTGTTTCTCTATTATGCGCTGGACTTGTATATGTACCCAAGTGGTATTAAATAAATGGCATTATTATTATTATTATTATTATTACTATTATTATGTAGGCACAACAATGCTATGCAGGAACATTCGAAAATAAGGATGAGTGAATCAATGAAACAAGGAACCACCCACTGTATTCGAATACATTTCTTCCGGAATGGGAGCCTATTCTGCTATTTATGCAGAAATGATTCGGATCGATGTTTCAGATAAAAAAACGAACTCTCAATCAAATCTCCATTCTAAGGGGCACCGGCCAAGCATGCGACGTAACTATGGCGACGCCAGTTGCCCCTGGTAACCAAGTGGAAGCTGAAACTTAGGTGAGGTCACAAAATCTGAACCAACGTTTCGGTTTTTAATAAATCGATTGCTACGTAGGTATGTAGGTAGGCTAGGTATATAGGCTAAGCAATGCTATGTATATATAAAGGAATATCGAACTACCCACTCTATTCGAAATCATCCATTTTGGAATTTAGTTAATTGTTATACCTACTCAGAACTGATTCGGATGGATGTTTCAAATATTTGCAAAAAACCGAACATTCCTTCAAATCCTTATCCTAAGGAGCGCCGGCAAAGCGTACGGCGTAACCATGACGACGCTTGTTTGCCCCAGGTGACGTCATCGGCAGACAGTCTCAGCAGTTGTTGACCCCCCCTGCCTGGTAACGTCATCGGTAGAGACTCAGAGTCGTTGACACCCTGACCTTAATATGCGTTAAGGGCCTTGGCTGTAGCAAAGCGATAGAAGTTTATATTAAGAAAACATTTGTGCGCAACGATGTCTAAGGAAAGTACATTAGCGAGAAACCGTAAGACCAGCTCACTCTTAGGCAAAAGTATTAGCAGTGCTAATAATAGAGAAGCTATGAACTCGGAGCAGGAGAATCGGGTTGTTTACAAACCGGGACCTTCGGAGGGCGTGTGGCCAACCTACTTCAGCAGCATCTGCGTCTTGATTGTGATGGATGTGGGAACCAGCGTGTTCGTCTCGGTGCCAAAAATGGCCTGCAATTACGGCGGATTGGCAAGCTTCCTACCTAGACTGCTGACTATGTCTTTCTGCAGTTTTCCGTTGCATGTAATGGAGAGTATTTTTGGACAGTATACCAGCAAAAGTTTCTATGTTGCTATGTCAAGATTAGGTCCGATTTTTGGTGGTCTCGGAGTGTATATTGCTGTTAACTGTTTGGTTGATGCTGCATTTTACCCTGACACTGCTGTCTGGAATATGTACTATATGTATTTGTCGGCTATTGCTCCAGTCATGAAATGGGACATCTGTACTCCGCATGTGAACTCTCCAGGCTGCTTTTCGAATGAACTTCAAGAAAACTGCACGAAACACAACAGTGCTTCCGTATACTACGACTTTGAATGCATTCCTGCCAGCGTATTTTGCATCCAACGCAATTATAGCTCAGGGAACAGCTCCCACTGTTTCAACTCAACAACACAACAACAACACGGGGTAACTGGAAATCACACTGAAGTTGAACCAAATCAGCCGTTTGCAGCAAAATCCATTGATGTCATCGGGCGTCGGCAGCTAGCTCCGCTTGATTTTTATTATCAATTCCAAGGCGGACAAAGTCAGGACAGAACTCCAGAACTGCAAAGACAGCGTCGTAACGTGTTTGTGATAGGAACGGCCATATGCTGGTTGCTGGGTGTCCTTCCCGCACTCAACTTGTGGGTCACGTCTCAACTCTGCGTACTGGTGGCCGTCGGTAGTCCCATAATAACTCTTCTTTTGCTGTTTCGAGTTCTACAGTTCGACGGTGCTCTTCAAGGCCTGAAGAATTTCTTCGACACAAGTGAGGTGAAGGATATTATGCTGAATGGACTCTGCTGGAAAGAATGCATCACCAGCTCGATATACAGCGTTGACTTGGGGGCAGGCATCATCCCCACAATACGCTCGCGAAACCCGCTGCGGAGCAAGCTGGTTCTTAGCTCGGCCGCCATAGTGTTCTGGAATATGACGTACATGTTTCTTAACTCGATGCTTCTGTTTGCTATGCGCGGAACACTAGACCACGTATCATCGGACGTTCGAAAACAGTTGAGCGAGCTTGACAACGACGCCAGCGCTCTTATATTCGTCGTCTACACAAAAATAGTGAAGAACATGCCGGATCCACAGTTGTGGGGTGCCCTTTGCTTCGGCATAATCGCGATAAACGTGATCGGTTCCATAACAATAACTGCAATAGTGAGCGGAATGATGCTAAGCGATGCCGTGCCATTCTTTAATCACCGTCCGTTTCACTGGAGCATCGTTTTGGCAACGTCCCCAGCGCTGTTTCCTAAACGGTTTGCGGTGTGTTGCTATGGCACAAGGCATCGAGTTTTCGAATGATCATTATTTCTATCTACAGAATCTTATATCTGCCTTACTATCAACTGTCATCATAGTTCTGAAGGTTCGAAGTCAGGAGAGGTGGGCAGATATTTGCGATAAGCTACGGCTTCCCACGAACAGTTCTTTCCGTTTCTTGGTATACTTTTCTTGTCTGGTGTTGGGTCCACTTGTTCTTCTCACAAACCTGGCTATATCAATCAAGAACTGGGAGCCGGATACGGAGACATCTTGGCTTTATGTTGTCTGCGTTGTGGCGCAGTTTGCCCCCGTGCTAGTGATAGCATTATTTCTGCTTCGTCTCTGGAAAAGGGGCGTCCGGGGTAAGGCGCTTTGGACCACGTCAGCAGAGTTTGGACCGGACCCGCGAGCCTTGCTCGAGCTGGAGGATTCCAATGACCTCTCAGACTCGTTCACTACCACCCACCGTCAAAACGGGAGCGCCCGCGAGCAAGGAGAGGCCAATCCGGAGATACCCCCAGCCTGGGTCATCTACTAGGGATTTTGTTGGGGAGTTAGGGGTGGTCTTCAGACCCATGAGAAGACAGTTTGTTCGTTGATGTGCTGATGGCTTGATCACGTGTGTGGCGACTTGCTTGGGACGACCCCTAATCCATAGGGGAGCAGAGTGTTTGTGAGTTCCTTGTGATTTGTTTTTCTAACGGTTAATATATATATCTTGCTGACCACTAACCTCTTTCACTACATGTGGGCGTATAGCTCGTTCAAGCCTTTGTATTGAATATTTAAGGGTAATCGCTTATTCTAAGTGCATATGGCTATGACAATTTTGGATTTGATAAACCCTCCGCCATTTCCCATCCAGGCCTGGTGCAAAGGGAGAGAGTATTTGGATTATGACCAAACCGAGGGTCATTCAGAGGGCGAAATAATTTAGGGGACGATTCAAAGAAAAAGTTCTGTCTTAAAGAAGTTTTGAATGGTCATTGATTGCGTATCATTGATATCATTGACTGTGTATCTTATATGTGCATAAATTAGCTCGAACTTTTTGTGATTCATTTAACTGATTAGTTTAAGTGATCAAATCAAATGCAAAACTATTTTTTAGAATTGTTCAAAACGGCTAAATTATATTGATTGTGTATCTTTTACATGCTTAAATTAGCTGAAAGTTTTTATGATTATTTGTACTGATTATTGAATCTACGTTTGAAACCCCTAGGTTTTTTCTAGGGTGGCCCTGACGAGTACCACCAGTTGTGGTAACGGAATCCTAGGGACCGGTGTGCCGCAGGATCCCACTTGTAGAAATGCACGAAAGCAGGAGGAAACCAGAAAATGGCCAAAGATGGCGCCACTTCAATAGATGCATGGAATTTGGCTTAGTATAACTTCATATTCCCAAAATTCTGGTCCTTAGGTCACTTCCAGGGTCAAGTTTTAAGTTTCGATATGTGACCTCTGAGAGCTCATATAAGACTTCTTAAGCAGGTTTTCAGACTCGTGTTAATAACTTCGAGGACATAGTGATAGAGCTTTCATTTTGGCACCATTACGTTTGAATTGTTGTTGTGGGTCAGTCGAGATGTGATCTGATCCTAAAAGGTCAGATGGTGACGTTGAGCTGAACTTGGGTCAGATCATGTTTACAATGTTCCTTAGGCCTGTCACACTGGTCTGTTACACATCACTCGATTTGCTGTAGCGAGAGGAATCGAATTTTGTCGGAAATTGACCCAAACTTAACTCAGTCGGGCGCTAGAACCAAACAAGCCTTCTCTAGCCAGTCAACTTTTGACCTGTCATGAGCTCAATATGTATTTACTTATTTTACCTATTTATTTAACTGAATCGCCAACCGATTAAAAACCCTCACAGGCGAAGCTAAAAGATAAAACTCCCCGACACTAAAGAAAGCCAAGCATGCACCCTAAAAACGTGAACATTAAATGGTAAAATCTAGAATAACCTGAAAAGAGATTAAAACTAAATGTCACAGCCATTACCGAGCAATAATGTAGCATAAACCATATGCTCTAAGCGTGTTCAAGTCATCATACAAGAAGTCGGCTCTTTGAGCTGGCAGAAACCTATTTATCCTTGTGATTCGGTTTCTGATTCGGTCTGATAGCACAGTTTTATCGGTAGGGCCTTTAAGCTCCCTTCTAGAAAAGCAGCATCAGCGCCAAAATCGCTCTCGATATCTGCTAACCAAACGAACATGTAATCTAATATTTATCTACCATTCACACATTGGTGGGTTGCAGCTGTCGTGCTGTCACCGTATTTTTCCAGCAGCATTACAGCAGGCAGTCAGCTCGTAAAACCTCTAAGCCCAATTCCCTGGGAGAGGCTACAGTCCGGTGGAGTAGGCGCAATCCTGCTTGCTAATTGGTGCTAACAAAACTGTACTGACCAGGGGCGCAGCCAGGGGGGCACAGGGGAACGTGCCCCCATCGGTGCCGGGGTGCCCTTTTGATTGCCAGGTGGTGTACCCTCTTTGGGCCGTGCCGCTCGAAATTTAGTGCCCTACGCCGTTGAGCCGAGATGGAACTAGACTGCATTTAGTGATGTAAACTATTGTTTGACATTAAAGTGCCTTTTTGGTCAGTTAGGGCATTCTGTTGTTTTTCCATGCACCCGGGAAGAGTATAGGCACGTAATTCGTTTCCAGATAATGCCTCATCATTGCCAATAATCATACGGGCGGAGCTAATCTGGTGCCCCTTACGCTCATCTGGTGCCCCCTGAGCGCTGGTCTTGGCCCCTGGAGCTGATCATGTGCCCTCTGAGCTGATCTGATGCCCTCGTTGTCAATCTGGTCCCCCCCTGAGAAAACAATTGTGCCTTCTGAACCTATATAATGCTCTCTAATTCATAATGCTCTCTCTCTAATTATAATGCTCTCTAAGTTAGTCCGATGCCTCCGAGCTTGCCTGGTGCCCTGTTAGCTGTTTTAGTGCCCTTTGAGCTGATCCGGGCCCTCTGAACTTATTTAATGTCTCCCATAGTTTATCTACTGTCCAGGGCCGTAGCCAGGTGGCACAGAGGCACGTGCCCCCATCGGTGCCGGGTGCCTTTTTGATTGCCAGGTGGTGTACCCGCTTTGGGCCGTGCCACTCGAAATTTAGTGCCCTACGTCGTTGAACCTAGATGGAACTAGACTGCATTTAGCGATTTCAACTATTGTTTGACAATTAAGTGCCTCTTTGCTCAGCTAGGGTATTCTGTAGCCTTTCCAAGCACCCGGGAAGAGTATAGGCACGTAATAAGTTTCCAGATAATCCCTCATCGTCGCCAATAATCGTACGGGCGGAGCTCATCTGGTGCCCCCTGGACCTGATCATGTGCCCTCTGAGCTGATCTGGTGCACTCGTAGTCAATCTGGTGCCCCCGTGAGAAAATAAGTGTGCATTCTGAACCTATATGATACTCTCTGAGTTAGTTTGATGCCTCCGAGCTTGCCTGGTGTCCTTTTAGCTGTTTTAGTGCCCCTTGAGCTGATCCGGGCCCCTGAGCTTATTTAATGCCTCCTGGAGCTGATCTACTGTCCAGGGGTGCAGCCAGGGGGCACATGGGGTACGTGCCCCATCACTGCCGGGGTGCCCTTTTGATTGACAGGTAATGTACCCAATTTGGGCCGTGCCGCTCGAAATTTAGTGCCCTACGCCGTTGAACCTAGATGTAACTGGACCACATGTAGCGATTGAAACTATTGTTGGACAACTTAACACGCGCCCCGCTGTGGTCCCTGGCATGACGCGCCCCGCTGGGGAAGGGGCGTTTTTCGCCCCCCTCCGTATCTCCTTACCCACGAAAGATAAAAGGAAAATTACGGGCAGCTTTTGGAAGCTCTTGACAAGAAGAATATATTTTATACGAAGAATTTTCATGTCAGGTCAATATTGAGGTCAGCATAGGTAAAAAATGTTCCATAGGCTTACAACAGAGCATTGTACGTTTCTCTCTCTAGATCTGCCCTCAGGGGAGCTAGAGCAAATATTGATGCACCATTGGATTCTCCTCATCGCGGCGAATCGATTAATGTATAATATGACCTTGCTAGGTTAAATAGTGAAAATGACCTGACCTCAAGCTAGGTCAGGGTCACAGAGTGACCAGGTATGGTCATGTTGCATATCAATCGACTCCCCGTGGCAATATAAGCACGATGCAAGCAAAATGGGAGCTTTATCTCAATTCAGTGACAAGTTACTGGCAAAATAATCACTCTATGCTCCCGTGACCTGATATGACCTTTGAGAGGTCAGATGCTCAAAAACTCAACTTTGTGGTCAAGATCGTGGTAAGAATAGACGGTCTGAGGATTTTCAGCTTTATCTATCCAGTATTTACTGAAAACGAGCCCATTCTATTTTTCACCATAGACTTATAATGGGGTGACCAAACATTTGACCCCACCTTAGGTCACCAATATCGAAATTCCGAGATAGCAGATTTGGCGACCCTAATGACCTTGTAATATTGTGCAAGTTTCAAACTGAGCGGTTCGCTGATGTTCCCAGGGCGCCGCTTCAAACAGTGATTTTAGGTTTTGAGGTCGGGTCACTTGACCTTGAATAGATCCTTGACCTGACATGACCTTAAATAAAAAATTGGATCAGATGTGTAAAATTGATCAGGGATAAGGTACTGTAACTTTCGTTGTTCTGAGTCTCTTCGTTTTTAGCTATCTGGGGAAAACCAGGAGGAGGGCGAATTTTGCCCTCTCCCAGCGGGGCGCGTGCTAAACCTCTTTCGGTCAGCTAGGGCATTCTGTTGCTTTTCCAGGCACCCGGGAAGAGTATGGGCACCTAGTATGTGTCCACCTAATGCCTCATCGTCGCCAATAATCGTACGGGTGAAGCTAATCTGGTGCTCCTTGAGCTCATCTCGTGACCTCTCAGCTGGTCTTAACCCCTTGAGCTGATTACTTGCCCTTCTAAGCTGATCTGGTGCCCCTGAGTCAATCGAGTGCCCCACTGAGAAAATAATTGTGCCTCTTGAACCTATATAATTCCATCTGAGTTAGTTTAAATGCATCCGAGCTTGCTTGGTGCCCTAATAGCTTATTTAGTGCCCCTTGAGCTAATTCGAGCCCCCGAGCCGATCTCATGCCTCCCCAAGTTGATTCTGTCTCCTAAGTCAATATGGTGCCTCTTCAGCTGATTAGGTGCCCCCTCAGCTGATTATTGATGTCTCCTTAGATGGCCTGGTGCCCCCTGAGCTGGTTTGGTGGGCCCTGAGCCTACCTTGTGTCCCCTGAGCTGTTATGTTGCTCCCTGAGCTGATTTAGGCCCCTGCTACATAGTCTGAGGGGCTGGGAGCTGATCTGGCCCTCCAGCGGATCAATTTGGTGCCACCTGAGCTGCACTAATGCCCCTGAGTCGATCTGGTGCCTCCTGAGCCCATCTGATGTCCTCTGAGCTAGCCTGGTGCCCCCTGATCTAATCTGGTGCCATTTAAGCTAATCTGGGCCTCCTTACGTGATTTCATGAGCAGCTCTGAAACCCTGAGCTGAGCTGGGCCCACAGAGGCTGATGAGGGCCCCTGAGATGGTATGGGGCTCCTGAGCTGATTAAGTGCCTCCTAACTTGATCTGGTATTCCCGAGCTGGTGGGGGACCACTGATCTGATAGTTTGTTCCCGAAGCTAATCTGGTGCCTTATGGGCATCTGGTGGCCCCTGAGCAGCTGTGGGGCTTTTGAACTGATTGGGCCCCGAGCTGGTGATGGATTCCTGAGCTGATTTAGAGGCCCTGACTTGATATCGCCCCTGACCTGACTTGAGGCCCCTGAACTGATTTGGGGCCCCAAGAGCGGATCTAGGTTCTGAGGGTATCCTGAGCTGGTCTGGGCGCTGAGCTTGTGAGAGCCCCTTAAGTTGGCTTGAGGCCCCTGAGGTGATCTGGCGCCTTAAACTGTTCTGGGGCTTCTTGAACTGGTTAAGGCCCTATGAGCCTATCTGTGGCCCATTGAGCTAGTCTGATGACCTCATCTCTGGAACCAATGAGCTAGTCTAGTCCCTGGGTAAAGCATGAGCTGCTCTGTGGCTCTGATCTACATCAGGGGCCCCTGAGGTGGTCTTGAATAGACAGATAATAAGAACACAAGGCCAACTCCTATCATCTCGGGGCGGGGTCACTGAGCTAGTCTAGTCTCTGGAGGCACAACTGGGGGGGATGGGGAAGCTGCTCTGGAGGCCTCTGATCCACACTTGGGAGCCCCAGAGCTGGTCTTGAATAGATGGGGAATAAGAACACAATGGAAACTCCCCTTGTAAAATGGAGCTAACGAGGAATGAGGAATCTCTAAAACGGATTGTGATACCCAGGCACCTCTGGTTATATAAATTGCTTATTATACTGGTGGATTCTGGGAAGGGATGATAAAAAGGCATGCGCCCCTGACCTCAGAGCACAGTCCCCTAAACCAGGATTTCTACTAATTAATTTAAATGAAGAACTAGTTTTCACAATTTTCAGGCCCTGTCACACCATCCCCATCCAAACCACCGGCCTGTTCACCTTTTCTTTACTCTTAACTGGGACCGATCCTTGAGAATATGGAACTTAATAAACGCGTTCAAAAGTTATCTCCCAAATTTTTTTCGGCAGCAAAAATGTGTTCGTCCAAAGACACTATGCCACTCCTCGTCCCACGGCGATTGTGGGAGGCAAGGAACTTAATTCGCGTTCAGCCAGGGCTCACTCGTCACGACAAAACCAGTGGGCATAACAAATGAATTTTCGACTCCAATATGCCTTAACCTGCACATTGTAATAGATATCACATGCTCCGCTGATTTTTCTGATGTTAAATACTTGCATGAGTTGGCTCATTTGCCCTTAACACGCGCATTGACGGGGGTCTGAGCCACCTTCGCTTTGACGAGGGGGCGGGTACCCGCCCCCCTTAAGATCTAGAGAACCACTGTAGGTAGCGAAAAACGGTAAACGGTGTTGGGTAACCCATCCACTTCTCCATCGAAAATATTTGAACCATTTTTTCGTCAGGTCACATTCAAGGTCACGAGAGGTCAAAACATGCCGTAATAGGGATAACATGTAAATCAAGTTCTTCGGTCATTTCATCTGAACAAGTAAAGATAGAGCAAAACTACTTGAACTACATGAATCCTGGCAGCAAGCCGAATCGAATGATATATATTTTAGCTTGCTAGGTCAAATAAAGGATTTGACCTGACCTCAAGTCAGGTCAGGGTCAAATTATATGAAATGCATATCATTAGAACTGCACAGCCAAGGCGAGTCTAATGAAGCTAAAATAAACTCTCTATCACTATCCGTTACTGAGTTATACAGTACAAACCATTTTTCCCATGTATTTCCAATGGAGAGGTCATGCCTCGTACCTGACCTTAGGTCATCGATATCAAAAATACCGGAACATATTTTAGAGAACTCGGTGGGCCCATTATGTGATATGAGTTTCAATCGGATAAATTCACCCTGCTCCGACTTAGGCTATCTTAAACCTTTTTTGAGGTCAGGTCACTTGACCTGTACTGGTGACCTGACTTGAGATGACCTAACCTTAAAATTTTCACCGAAGTTGTAAAAATGATGAGGAAAAGGTATCCAAAAACGGCGGCGCTACGCGCCGCCGTTTTACTGCTATCTCCGAAAAACCCGAGGGGGGCGGGTACCCGCCCCCCCGTCAATGCACGTGTTAAATCTATCCAAAACAGTCGTGTTTTGACTACTTCCATTGCATATACGTGATATTTTTCCTTTTTTCGGTTTTAATCGCGTTTTCCTTCTCCGTCAATGATTTATTTGCATTTTTATTGAACCAAAGATGCCCGAAAAATGATATGAACAAAGATATAGTAAGTTTTTTAGGTTACGTTAAAAAGTGCCCTTTTCCCCGGGGTGCCCTTCAAAGTTGGCGTGCCCCCATACCAAAGCTCTGGCTGCGCCCCTGTTACTGACAGACCGAACGGAGCTTAGGGAATGTGGCACCTTTGTCGAGTTGAAGAATTTGGTGTAATTAGGGGTATTTTTAGCCGAAAATCATGAAAATGTCCATGATTTCTCTGTAATGTACAATGAGCTCAATATGTTGATTTTTAAAATGCTCCTCTATGGTGAAAAATAAACCTCTGCCTGTGGATGACGTCATGATATGGAAAATACTACCATATTCAAAAGGCTTCAACTGGTTCAATTGGCGGATCACTCACCGTGAGGTCAGCGATGTCGTCACACCAACAGCTGACAGCTGTGGCCGGCTGGCTGGGGTACATGTGGGGTATATTTTAGGTAGATCTTTAGCTTTTCTCCACGGAAATTTTTAGTTTCAAGACAAATGATGTATTGAGTACCGGGTTTTCCGGCATGCCTTACAACTTGGCTATCTCAGTTAGAATCACGTTATAAAGGTGCCACATTCCCTTTAAATCACAAATGGTGTCAGAGGTGGAATTGGCTGCCGGACGCCGGCAGCCCTGTTGGAGTATTTCTAAAGGACAGACTAGATGCAGAGAATTATTCCTCACCGACCGACCAAGGCGGGTCCAAAGGGCCCAAGTGCCAAGAGCTGGGCTTAAATGAATTGAACTGATAGCACCTGTTTTACAAGCTGTTGGCGAAATGTTTATGCAGGATTCGGGCAATATTTGGCTGCAGGGTTGGGCCGGAAAATTAACAGCATTGATCCAGCATTACAGATTCACGCTGACGTGGAATAGCTAAACATCCAGAACGGGTGATTGCTATGGGGATGGGTGTAACAGAGTCTATGAGGTCAGAGGTGGGTCACTGGTACAGTTGTAACAGACACGGCTACACACCGCATCGTTATCTGTAAACGAGTGGATGTCATTCGCCCGAAAACAACAGCCATACCGGGCCGGATAGCTCGATGATTCGTGAATTCAGTTAAGAGTTTATTTCCTTTTTATAAGCATGCTCAACGCAGATACATTAAATAATTGAGGAATGGCAGCAGCTTGTCCTGGGGTGAGGGACAGAAGGCCAGTCCTCGGGCGGCTCACTTCCCCACGGCCTGAGGCGGGGTCGCCATGTGCCCCATCTGGGGAGTCGCCCTGCAACACCCGGTGAGTTTTTGTTCTGGTGCCGCCAAGCTAAACTATTGCTCGTGAGAGTGTGTGATTTGCCATCAAGAACTCTTTAAAGGGACATTGTCGTAAACATTTCTATTGGCTAGATCAATAGGTTACAAAAAGTTGTTTTAGAAGTCATGCTCTCATTTTTGCAAATTCGACCTCAAAACACTTCTAAAGCTCGGGGCAAGTTTTTGTAGGTTCTGTAGCTTTTTTGTAAGCTTTTGTTTGTTAGTTTTTTTCCGGTGCTGCTAAGCTAGATAATTGCATGTGAGGATGTGGGGCTAGTTACCAAGACGTTGTTTTTATCAGAGATATTACAATAATATGCTTGGAATGATTTCAATGTTATTGAGGAGATCAGGTGTTCCAGATGAATTATGCATAGAGGAGGTTTGTGCGCCGGAAAGCCCAAATAACTAACTAACCAGATGAATTACTGTGCTTACACCACAAGGAGCATGAACGATCTTCTTTGTGGAGTAAGTAATCTTCACGTGATTGAAAGTTTAGAACTAAGGAAATACAAAAATGTGGTAATCAAAGAACTCACTGACTTTTCAGTTTCCCCACTAACGAATATTCTTCGTACTAAGTCATGGTTTAAATACATAATGTATGATTTTTTTGTCGTGCATCAAACTGCACTGAGAAAAGACATCGTATATCCGATTAGAGTACCTACAAAGTATACCAGCCCTCAAACTCAACCTACCCTTCCGATGTTAGCACCTGTCCTCCTGTACTGTCATCAAAACAGAAGACGCTCTAGTTTCCTTGCAAGGAAAAGAGTGAAAACCAATTTAATATATTTTTAAAGAAACATGTTTCTGTTGCAATGGACACGGCTGCTTTGTGAGCTTTCTCCTGGGAAGCAGCAATGTGTATTCATACATTAACCTGAATTTTTTCATGAAAAATGCAAGATATTCCAAGGACGGAAATGACGACTTTGGCCTTGCACTCTGGCCAATTCTTTGTTATTTGCTCGAGATCTCTGCTGGATGAAGACAGTCCAAATATTTGTGCCTGACACTGCGTTGTTGCCCTCCCATTTGTGACGGCTGAGATCAAGACAAGTGAGCGCGCTCCGCCGCTCGCTGTAGGCTCCCCTTGTCCTTATCATCGGGTGCACTCGGTGTGCCCCTGCTGTACACACCAGCACTGATACCGTACGTATTTGTCCAGGGGTAACATCTGCTGAGGCCACCGCTTCCGCCGCCAGTGAAAAGTGATAAGTGAAGCAGCTGAAGCCATGGCGCCAGCCAGGACCACCTCCATGCCCGACCGTCGCCTGGTCAGTCGGGTAGCGGGCAGCCACACCAGGGCTTTACAAGGGGTTCCCCTAGACTATGAGTTAGTCACATGGTGAGTGTCAATACGATAAGGAGGTATTCGCAATTCCGTACAGAGCTACTTCAAGGTTGTCGCCGTACCTTTTACAACATATGATGAATATTATCTCCTACAGGGCGGGTTGTAAAACAAATCGTCCATTACCACTGCTTTGTGATGCACAGTCGAGATCTCCCCGAGTATTCGGACGGGGGTATTTTTAGGTATTTTTTCTTACCACACCCTAGAGTTAAGTTAGTACGCACCACTGAATGGGGTTTTTAAAGCTCCCCCAATCTGTTCTTCCGAAGTGACTGAAGAAGTGTTCTTGGCTGAAAAAGTTTCATGTCTACATTTGAGGTCATTAATGATCGTTTCGATTGAATACTTTTGAAACTAGGTAAAGAAAATACCCTCGGTATAGGCTTTCCAGGTCTAGCTTTGAAAGCTCAGAGATTTTAAAGCTCCTGGCTGATTAACTCAATGTTATGCAATGCCATTCACCCACTCCACGGTTTCTGGCGTTCCTTTAACTATTGACCTGGCACACGGAGTTAAACATGCGGACCTTAGAAGGCACACATGCCATTTCTCCACTGTGTTTACCTTTGCCGTCGCGTTTTACGCTTGAGACTAAGCGGTGTGTTGCAATTAATAAGAAATGGGCGCAAAATTACAAATGCTGTTGGCGCGCCTCCAAACATCTAATGTGATGATGGTGATGATTAGCCCAATACTATGAAAAATTCAATCAATACTATGAAAAAATTCAATTTTTTTATAAATACGTCTTCATTAGTTTTCTACAAAAAATCAACAAGTAACCAGTGGCAGGTCAGCGCTTTCATTTCGAAGGGGAGGGTTAGGGGTTTGAACCCTACCCTGCCCTCATCTCTAATAACCCTCTACTATAGCAATAATTGTTGAGGCTAAGCGACGCACCAGCTGCCAGGGCCATACAATATCGCCAACTCTCACCCTGGTGGAAGGGATTGGGGGATCAGATCAAATTATTCAGAGGCTCTGCCGGGACTTGAACCCAGGACCAGTGGCTTAGAAGACAGGGATGTTATCCACTAAGCCACCCATCCCCCAAACCCCTTACTATGTGGTTAATATACGCATCATAAATTTCGGGGAGGGCTTGACACCTCCGGCCCCCTCTATATCCGCCACCGCAAGTAACGTTTTTTACCTACGTCCTTCTGCTACACCGGAAAAAACATGTGGCGGAGGGCAACTTTGGACTACCCTTAGCGCGCGTGAACAGCCACTGGATTTTGATAGTCCTATTGAATCCTGATTCAATGTTACTAAATGGAAGAAAGTAGGTGAGGAAAAATCAGGAAGTGAAAGTACCACAAACTGTAGTGCTGGGTTCTCATCTTTTGTCTTTAAGAGTTTTGGGATTCCTTACAGCCTTTAGAACAGACCATCGCTATTCCATTTGTCATCTTCGCTTTAGTTAGCAGCGAAGTAGAAGACGTGACCTTTCGTGACATTGACGTGGCCTTTCGTGACATCGACGTGACCTTTCGTGACATTGACGTGACCTTTCGTGACATTGACGTGGACTGTCGTGATATTGACGTAAACTGTCCTGGCATTGACGTGGCCTTTCGTTGCATTGACGCGAACTGTCGTGACATTGACGTGACCTTTCGTGACATTGACGTGGCCTTTCGTGACATTGACTGGACTGTCGTGATATTGACGTAAACTGTCCTGGCATTGACGTGGCCTTTCGTGGCATTGACGCGAACTGTCGTGACATTGACATAGACCATCGTGACGTTGACGTGACGATGACTGTCATGACATTTGCGTGACGTTGAGGTGGGATGTCGTGATGTTTAAGCGGCACTGACGTGCTCGTATGCCTGGGATCCTCAGAGTTGGGAGCCGCCCATGGCTCTGCACCAGAGACTGCTGCACTTCCTGTCCGGCAGCGTTGGCCTCTTCTTTGTGGTGTCGTTAATTAGCATTCTCGGTAAGGACCGGCTCGGTGAGTTGTAAATGCTCTTGGAACAAGCAGCGCAATGACACTAGTTAATGAGTTAATCAAAGAGACTCATCGGTGCTGCTACCTTTCTGAAGTGAGCAAAGAGGACAGGCTGGCTCATTATGCTCGTATTTTTATATTTGGTAATATTTGACGAAGTGCTGAATTTTGATAATATTTATGGCTTTGCCAGCTTTCCCACTGCTAGAAGATATAAAGGGATCAGATTGCACGTATTCGGAGATAGTGGGAGCTACGTTTTGTGAAGAACTGCGTCACGAAAGAATGTGGCAGGTAGATCTTTTGTTCTGAAATAATACAAATCATTAAAATCAAGTTTCTGGTACAGGAAGCGAAACTGTTTTGTCCAAGGGATATCCTCAAGAGATTTGTCCTCAGTGGAGGAAATGTTATGGCATTAAGAATAACCTTACCCTGAAGTAAACTCTCGACAAACATAATGTAATTTATGAATGCTTTAAATGTTAGCACTGGTATCTAATCAGTCCCAAACCGGTTCGTATAAATCTTAGTCATGCACAATTACGCGTCGAAATTCAATGCTAAATTGTGATAATATATTATATATATTTTTATATTATATTTTATATTTTTTTTATATATATATATATATATATATATATATATATATATATATATATATATATTTATATATGCACAGCAGGTACGTAGATTTCAGCCTTAGACATGGGCCATATATAGTGAGGGCTGCAGAGGTCAATCATTGGCACGCAAGGTCAGTAAAATTACCTCGTCATGATCTCAATGGCTTCTGAACAAGTGGCGCAGCAAGTCGAGATCAGCTTTTAATCTCGCTGTCATGATTATTTCCGAGACAATTTTAAACTTTTCCCACTCCAACAGGTGTAAGGCGGCGTGGCCGGATTTCACTCAGCTGGAAAATGAGCTTCTTACAGGAAAGGATCAAACTTATAGGATAACAATAAAACTCAGTGTGAAATGTTACGAAGCTAGATAGACTATACGAATGTGTAGTTCTGTTTTCGTCTAAAAATATATTTTGGCCGGAAATATTAAACTCTGAGAAATTTGCTCTACCTTTTGTTCACATTCATATTTTTTAATATTTGAACTGATCTGTGACGTCTCTCGATGCCCCTGTTTCTCCATTGATGCCTTATTGATCATTGATGCCTTGAACGATCATTCCAAAGCTGCGGGTTGCAAGTCAATGCCATACAATGTCATCCATGGCCAAGAGCTTAATACTGAAAGAAGTATAGCCCAGCAATAAGTTTTTTTAGCTGGAAAAGTGGAACGGATCTAAATATGCAACATGTGCCCGATGACAAGAAGAACATTTACTTATAAGTCAGCGCTGGCACTGCACCGGTTAAGCTCATTCACCTACCATACTAATTTTATGGTCTTATGGTTTGTTCAGTGCTATCAACACAAGTTCTTTTTTTGTTCAGTGCCCACGGTACAAACATCTCACCTCATATCTAGCCGCAAGTACAGGAGATCTCGTCCGTTCACCTATTCCCTCTCTCAGTTTAGCTGCACTCACCTTTAGACCGACACCAACATCTTCAGCATGGCTCCGATAAGTATTATAAAGCTTTCTAGAACAAATATATCCGCCCTGCTACCCCCCGCCGACGCTGCAGCTGCGCCCCAGCGCTCTGCGGTCGGGAACTCCGTCACCTCTGTGCCTCGCGGGCACGCGGAACCTGGGGGGTGACGGCCGCTGATTGGTGGAGATGCGCTCGCTCGCTTTACGAGATATTCAGTGGAGATTTTGTGATGAAAATCAGGGCCTCGTAATGCATGCACATACAATGTATTAAGAATGTAATTTTCAGATATTCTTAACAATAATTTGTTCATGAATGAATATCTGCTCCACTATAGAAGCCTGCTGATCGTCACAAGCGAGGGGGGAAGGGGGGTGGAGTTCGCAGGAGTCAGAGCATCGATACGGGATTCTGCTGGGTGGAGAGGAACTGTGCCCTACCCGCGAGTGACGGATGGAGGGGGAGGGGGAGCGCTTGCGACAGAAAACTATCTAGTAGCCATCCCAGAGACAGGGAAACGATCCAAGTCAAAGTTGTTGGCCCCGAGGTTCTCTATAAACGATTTCCCGGTAGAATTTTTTTTAATTTCAACTGTATCATTTAAGTTACTGGATATTTTTAGCGAATAATAATTTTTGGGCTTATCGACGCACCAACTGCCGGTCTATGGCGTCGCCAATCTTTCCCTGTTGAAGGGTTTTGAGCCGCTTGCTCCTTGTTCGAAGCCGCCGGCCTAACCCGGTCGGTGAATGGAAGCAGCCGCTGACCACCCCCATTTTTAGCGAAGTTACGAACGTTAAAATAGTCACCGTCATCCCATCATCAATGTCATTAGCAGGGGCGTAGCCAAGGGGGGCGGCAGAAACAGCCGCCCCCCCTCTGAGGGCCCGAAGGGCCCCCTGAGGACACGATTCTGTAACAAGCAGGGCTCTTTTTACTCATCAGGGCCCTTTTGGCGCTGTCGCAGGGGCCCTTTTCGGGGCGCCGCCCCCCTCCCCCTGAGCAAAATTCTGGCTACGCCCCTGGTCATCAGAGCATCCAACAAACCTAAGACAGCCTTCACTTGCCATCTTGAAACCAAGGTGTCCGCTCAATATCGCCAATAAAGGCGTCTTACCGGTATGCTTTCAATCACTGTAATGATAGTATGATGTCTAGGCAATCATTAGCGAAGTCGTAGGCATACGAATGCCTGGTCGGTTGGGATTACTCCCCGAATTGGCAGTAGGTGGAAGCCATATTGTCGGGGATCCAATGATAATGAAAATGCATCCTGGTGTAAAGAGAGGACTGAAAAAGCATTACGGAAGGAATCAAAACACACCTTTGGATATCAGTGTGTCCTTTTTAACTCAGTATTATTTAACACCACCGCACATTTCACGTTCTAATTTAGCATCTTGCGTGGATCGTAATCCTCGTCAAGGAATGCAACGGCTGTGATATGATGTCAGATGCTATTCTGCAGTGGTTTAGCAATCACCCTGGGCGTTCTATAACATAGTTCGAGCTGGTGTTTGCCCGGACACGACAGGGTCCATTGGTGTAACCATAGCCGGGTCTACCTTCCACGCGGCCGACCCGGTCTCGTGTTCTGGCCGGTCCCCTGAGCAGGGCGTGACTTGATCGTCCTGAATCCTCCAAACAAGGAAAGATTGGCCGGGGCCTAACCACTGCGGCAGTGGGCGCGTATAAAAGACTACCTTGCGTGTATTGGTCTGTTTTTAAATGTGCTTTTTGGTAGCATAGTCGGATCCAAGATTGTCCATCGGGAGGGGGCACCTTCCGGGGGCGCCATCTGGACCAGGTGGGTACCACTTTTGACCGGCGAAACGTATCAGGCAGGCGCAAAATCCTATCGGTGGGCGCAGATTTTCGCATCCTGGGGGAGGGGGCAACATTTCTGGGGCGCCCTCGACCTTCAGGGGAGTCGAGGGTCGATCGGGGGACCTACCCCATTGCCCCCGCTGGATCTGCCTATGTTTGGTAGTGTAAATGCCCCTTGTGAGGGGAATGTTAGCAGTGCGTGTTCTCCATCCATAAATACTTCAAACAGGCCTTGTTGTCTCCTATGCAATTTGTGTGGCTCCAGCAGCTGTGTGACAAGATTTTTGTCAGCCTTTAATTAATTCATAAATTTTAGTATCATTATTCGACAGAATTGTCTCATCTGAATTCATTACCCACCAACATGCTCTTGTCAGACTGTGTGCCCAGTCTTGTTCCGATGCACGAGCGTGTGAACGCCGGCGTACCATTCTGTGAACGCCCGGGTTATCTAAGACGGCTTTTAGTGGTATCAAGCGGCTCCCTCTGATGTCTAATGGACACCTGCGCTGTACTGTACGGCATTGCCTTTGATGTCTCAGAGTCCATCGAGTTCCCAGCGACAGTGATAGGCGGCCCCGTTGTCATATGCCGCATGCATTAGTAGCGTCCGTCGACTGTGACTGAACCTCCGTGTGAAGCCAGGCTTGTTTCATTAATGTTATCGAGATGTATCCTTAGCGTAAGTGCTGCCGCCTTTGATATTAGCCGCCGCCGACGTATATAAACTCCCCGTGTTTTGTCAATAGCAGGTCAGTATCAAGCCAGTGCCAGTGTTGGCACGAGCCTCAGTGCAACGCTCAGTAGACGCTGTTGTGACAGCGAGTAGATAAATGTAACATTGTGAAGAAACTGTCTTGGTAGAGTGTTTGGTCTAAAGCTAAGTCATAAAACACGAGACTGTCTCGGTCTCGTGTTCTGGTCGACCCCCTGAGCAGGGCGTAATTTGATCGTCCTGAATCCCTCCAAACAAGGAGAGATTGGTTCGGTGCCTAACCACTGCGGCACTGAGGGCGTATAAAAACTACCTTGTATGTAATTGGTCTGTTTTTCAATGTGCTTTTTGGTAGCATAGGCGGATCCAGGATTACCAATCGGGAGGCAGCCCCCGTTGAACAGCAAGCGCAGATCAACGGATGTGACGTCACACCTCATAGAATATAACATGGGACAAGTATATAATTAATTTTCCAAATGTTTGCAAAAGGCTCACAGAATCGAAGAAAAATAATTGTTTGTTGCACTTGGGGTCTACTTGATTACCCTGTATTCACACGATTTTGTAAGCGAACAACGCCATAAGCAACCGTTTGACACACGGCGCAACGGTGAAGGCATTCCTCCACGCCTGTGTGACGTCACTCAGGCGTGAAGGAATCCCTCTTGAACGCATCTTTAAGCAAATGTATCTTGATCGGGAGGGGGCACCTTTCCGGGGGGGGGGCGCCATCCGGATCAGGGGGTACCACTTTTGACCGGAAAAACCTATCAGGCGGGCGCAAAATCTTATCGGTAGGCGCCAATTTTGGTATCCTGGGGGGAGGGGGAGCGACATTTCATGGGGTGCCATCGAACTTTCAGGGGGGCCTCCTGTGACCATTTCAGGGGGGAGTCGAGGGTCGATCGGGTGACCTACCCTCCATTTCACTCGCTGGATCCGCGTATGTTTGGTAGTGTAAATGCCCTCTTGTGAGGAAAATGTTATCATTTGCGTGTTCTCCAGTCACAAATGCTTGAAATAGGCCTTGTTGCCTCCTATGCAATTTGTGTGGCTCCAGGAGCTGGAAGCATGCAATAAGAGGACTGAACGCTATTTTAACGACTTCCTCCCGCAAGCTGCCTTTCAGACAGCAGTTACCATTTGCGAGGACCAGTTTTCCACTCATTGAATCCAAATGGCTGCAAGTAGCTAAGCGACAAATTGACCGGCTGAATGCTAGTTTCGCGTTGTCATACAAACAGATTCAGAACGCTCTTGTTTTCAGCATTCCTGATAGAAGTCTGGCACGAACCTGTGGGGCTACGTACCAACGTTACCATTCAAGTTTCGGACCGCTACGAAATTCCGTGGTCCACCGTACACATTTCATCGAGATCAAATGTGCCTAAGTCCTGAATTTGACGTGGTAGAAGACTGGACCATCATTCTGCACAATTACGTGCTGTAACAAACAGCAAGTATGAAGTCGCCGAGATGTGTGGTTGGATTGGCCTTTATCTGGATAATGCTGTCGGTGATGCAGCCGTCCAGGGCCTGCATGAAACTGAGTGAAGGATACCCAACGGACTGGCAGACGTTTTGGCTGAAGGGAGTTTACGCTCCGGATGGCCCTTGCATCTGCTGCGGCGAATGCTACAGCCATCCCGACTGTGTCAGCTTCGCTTTCAGGAGATGGGATAACTATTGCTGGCTGTACGCTGTAGTGGCCGGTCCGGAGACCCTCCGGGAAGAGGCAGGTTATGATTATTTTGTGATGCCGGGCAAGTCAGGTGCTGGCGAGTACTGCCGCCAGGACTCGGACTGCACCGAAGCAGGCGAATCCTGCCAGAGCGGCGTCTGCAACTGATCTAAGACGACTGCGTCCGAAGTTTTCCTCAGACCGCCGTGTGGTCGGACTGTTGAACAACAGTCCAGCGTATGGAAGACTTCGGATAAACAGCGACTTCGGTATGTGTGTCTGGCGCTATTGATGCCGCTTTCAAGGAAGGAAGTGACACAGTCAGTAGCATGCCGGTAGTGATTCGCCGCATGGGTTCGACTCGGATAACGGCAGTAGTCAAAAAGTGATGTGAAAAATTCGCACCCTGATACCACCAGAGGACTCCTTCTCAACACAGAGGGCACTTGAGGAATCAGGCTTTATGTGGAGTGAAATGCCACTTTTTCTGCATGACTGATCTTCAAATCCACTAGCTGGTCCAATACTTATGACAAATACATATGCTCATTAACAAATGTTTGGGGAAATATGCCGACAGTTTCCAGGAATTTCAGTCCGCGATTCTGGGATACCGCGATCGCAGACAACCCAAAATCGATCGTGGAATAAGACAACCCTAATTATCTCATCATATTATTGTTGTTTGGGATTGATCGGTGGCCAGATGTTCTTTTGGCGCCGTTTAAAACTCGTGATTTTGGGTTTTGAGGTTGGGTCGCTTGATCCTGAATAACTCTTTGACCTGACATGGCCTGACCTAAAAATTTGTTTCAGGTGCATGAACCCAATTGGGAATAAGGTGCTGTAAATTGTGTTCTGTGTTTCTTTGTTTTTCCGTTGTTTGGGAAAACCTGCAAAGGGGAGATTTTCGCCTCCCCCTTCCATTGGGAGCATGTTAAAACATACGACAGGTGAAGGATAGAGTGTTACCTAGAAGTGCTCTTAGGTATGGCTGTGAATGATGGTTTTCAAGTTGGTAGGACCTCTAATCGTATTTCGACGAAGAAACGTTGTTTCCTTAATTGTCGATTTATTTGCACCTGGCGTTGTGAACAGGTGATGCAACTTAGCCAAAGTTCCAACACTCTCTTGTCTGTTCTTGACCTTACAAGTCCTTCATCACTCTACTGACATGCTATCTTCTGCGGCACTGTGGGCGTCTGCATCACTATGAGCTGAGCTCATCAGTCTGTACTCACTTCTGCTGATCTGTGACTGTCCTTGCACACACACACACTGGTCTGTAGTACTCTACATAGCACTGCCTCTATCTGAATGGCTGGCACTGCACTGCACGTGCTGCGGTTGCTACACTCTCTCACTGCATTGCCTCTCATGAGGGACGCTAGCTCAGCGCTCCTTATATACGCCGAGTCGGCAGGCTTGGTTACATACGTCGACCAATCACAACACAATACGTCATAGGCGACAGAGTATGGTTCGATGCACTGGTCTGGAGGCTGATGAAATGCTGATGCAATCCAAGGCCAGACAGTGGCGTGACACCAGCGTCAGATCTCGTGAGCCAATGAGCGTTCGATACGTCATAGGGCGTTGGCTGGGGTGCATCGTACGATGGACCCGTGGTCATGAACCGACAGGCTACTGCGCAGTAACGGCAGAGCTCTTTGTCTGAGTGCGACTGCACTTCTATTGGGAGGGGGACGAGAAATGAATATGCATACTAGAGGACCATTAATTATCGCGTCATTTAGTAATTAAAGTGAAGTAGTTAATAAATTTTCGTTACATCACAGCGCGAGGTCCTTTGAATGAAATTTTGGATTGTCGTCTAAAATTTTCGTTCACCAGATCTGATTCTGTTTACAGGCATCTCAATAGCTGAAACATGGTAATTACAAACTAACAACACCAAAGACATGATCTCAAAACATCCATACGGGGTTAACAACACTAAACACACGAAACAAACATTTTTCACGCTTAAAACTTATTGTAACTTAACCTAAGACATTTGCAAAACAACTTGAAAACCTAACCATGGCCTTCTAACCATTTGTCACGTCATCTGATCGTATTTGACATCTTTTCAAACTACCATTATCCAATGGTGAATCCATTTCATCCAATATCTGATGATCCACATATGTCAAAGTACTCATTTCACTCTCAAGTGAAGAATCCGATTAATAACATCATTACATACTACTTCAACAACATGGCTGCCATATTTTCCATCTTGTCGCTGAACATCTTAAATATTTCCATTTTCTGTTCAGTACTCAGAGAGCAACCTGACATTGTCTCTGTTACATCGCACTTGCTGCGTTTATTCACACTATCCTTAGCAGCATTTCCGCACTGTACAGTATCAACATCTAAAGTATCTACATTTGTACTCTCAATGTCTGATATCTCTGAATCAGACGAGTCATCTGCAGCGATGACTTTGTTTGGGGGATAATCATCTTCAGAATCTTCTGATTCTATGTCGCGGTCTCGCTTGACCGGCACGTATGCGGTTGCATCTGGATTGAGATCGGAATCCAATGGTTCACAAACTCTTTTTGCATCCGGTATTGGAGATTCTAAACTACGTTTTGGCTCTCTTTCTCTCTCTTCTCGAATCTGTTTGGCTAATTTCGCCAAAGGAATATCATCCTCCTCGTCTGAGGTAGGGCTATGCATTCGTTTCGCCAACCTTGAAAGCGGAATATCATCCTCATCTTCAGAGGGTACATCAGGTTTTGCTTGGCCAGAACTAGTATTGAATTGAGTGTCAGATAGCGCGGGTTCCGAAAATCTAACTGGCACAGGCGTTACATCCATATCATCATCATAAGATAACTTTGAACTACGAGGGGGCTGAATTCTGATTGGGATCTGAGACTTTGATTTCTCTTCATGTTTCTGGTTAATATGGGTTGGTTCGTTCGAAATGTTACACCACGGTGTATTGGGGTCAGCACGTCTGAGATTTTGAGCGTTCACGGTTTTAGTACCACCTTCTAGCTGGTGTTTGATGACAAAAGTGACATCACTAAGCGCCTTTACTACACGATAGTATGGCTTCCAATGTGAGGTTAATTTTGTTGTGGAGCCAGGGGCTGTGGATGGATCACGAAAGTATACCATGTCACCTACTTTGAATTTTACTGACTGTGCTTTTCGATCATAGTACAATTTACTCTTTTCATGTCCGAGGGATAAGTTATGCCGAACTTCGTGATATGCACGACTAAGATTTTCCAACATGGTGGGGACATAGTCCTCGCCTTGGTATCTATACTTGGGTGACAACAGTGTGTCCATGGGCAAAACAGGGTCACGTCCATGCAAAACGTAGAAGGGGCTGTGTTTTGTTGTTTCATTTTTGGCTGTACGATACGCCGAAAGAATTGAAGGAAGTTTTGTGTCCCAGTCGCGTTGGTTTTTGCTCACTAACTTTGCTAACATATCATTTTGAACGCGATGGTACCTTTCACAACGTCCATTGGACTGAGGGTGATACACAGAAGTTCGAATGTGCTTGATATTAAAGAATGCCGAGATTTGGTCAATTACTACGTTACAGAATTCTGTTCCATTGTCCGAAACGATGACACGGGGGCACGCGTGTCGAGGGATGATGTGTTCAATGAGTATTTGAGCGACGGTTTCCGCACTTTTTGAATCAGTGGCGAATGACTCGGGCCAACCAGAAAAAGATCAACTATGTTAATAATAAACCGATTTCCATTGTAACTCTGAGGGAACGGACCACAAGTATCGATCGCTATCATTTCGAATGGATATTTCGGGATTTGCATGTCCTGAAGGGGTGGTCGCTGCTTTCTGAGTTTCCGCATGTTACATGCTACACAAATTTTCAGATGATTCACTACGTCACGATACATACCAGACCAGTAATAACGAGATCGAAGCTTGTCATACGTTTTGTCAATTCCGAGATGACCTCCGAAATAACCAGAATGAGTTTCTTCAACTAACGGCTTCTGCAGAAATTTAGGTATGCACAGTTGAAGACCGGGATGAGGGGTACATTTCGAAGTATCTGTAATACGATACAGTATACTATCTAGCACTACATAGCGTTTCGCAACATCACTATGATTTGGATCTGTTGGGTCTTTCAGCATTTTGATTATCTTTTGAATCTCTTCGTCCTCGCTCTGGAGGGTTTCTAAATCAGGATGCTTTGCGAGAAATTCCTGGAATTTCTCCTTTGGGTCTGAACTTTCATCAGAAGGGCACGGTTCTACCGTTGAATCCAACTCAACACGGGGTGCATGGTCGGAATCTATGATATTGACATCCATGGGTTCATCTCTCTGAGGTTCCAATCTAGAGAGGCTATCGGCCACGGTATTCTGTCTACCGGTGACATATTGGATGTCGCAACCGTATTCATCGAGAATAATGGCCCAGCGTTGAATGCGGGGGTTTCTCATTTCAGCAGTAAACAAATGTTTCAACGGTTTGTGATCTGTCATAATGGTAAATTTCGATCCTAGAAGATAGGGGCGGAGTTTTTGTACGGCATATACGATGGCGTATCCTTCCTTTTCTATGACAGGCCAATTGAGCTGAGAATTGTTGAGCTGATGTGATAAATATTGTATCACACGTTCACCTTGGTCAGTTTCCTGAACGAGGGCAGCTCCAATTGAATGGTTTGACGCATCAGTGTACAATTTGTACGGCTTTCCGGTATCTGGATAGGCCAAAATGGGGGCATCTGTCAGAACTACTCTCAAAGTGTCAAATGATTCCTGGCATTCGTTGGTCCAGTGGAAGCGTGCGTTTTTCTTTGTCAATTCCGTCAGAGGCTTCGAAATTTTCGCAAAGTTTGGGATGAACCTACGATAATAGGAGCACATACCAATGAATGATCGTACACCTTTCACTGTTGTGGGTGGTTTGAGATCTCGAATGACTTCTACCTTAGACTTGTCTGGCTGAATGCCACTTGCTGAAACTACATGACCAAGATATTTTACTTCCTGTTTGAGGAAATCACATTTCGACATTTTCAGCTTGAGGCCTGCCTTACGCAGCCTGTTGAACACGTCCTCGATGTGTTCTAGATGCTCTTCGAACGTTTTTGAGAATATGATGACATCATCGATATACGCGATTGCATATTTGTGTTGTATGCCTTGCAAAACTTTGTTCATGAGTTCCGAAAATAGTGCAGGAGCATTTGTCAATCCAAAAGGTAGAACATTCCAAGAATATAGTCCCAAAAAACATGTAAAAGCAGTTTTGTCAATTGAGTCTTGATCTGCCATGGCAATTTGCCAATAACCACTTTTCAGGTCTAAAGAGGTGAAGTACTGTGATCCTTCAAGCGATGCTAAGATATCATCAATACGCGGAAGAGGGTAGCTATTTTTGACGGTGACCTGGTTAAGCTTTCGGTAGTCTACGCAGTAGCGCTTTCCACCATCCTTTTTGTCTACAATGACAATGGGACTTGCCCAGGGGCTCTGGCTTGGCTGAATGACTCCTGCTTTTAGCAGTTCATCAATGTGATCTTCCACCATTTGCTTTTGGCTAAACGGCAGACGATAAGGTCGCTGTTTGATCGGAGCATTGTCTCCAGTGTCAATTTTCATGGTAACCAGATCGGTTCGGCCTAAATCAGTCTCGCTTTTAGCAAAGAGATCCGAATTTCGTTCAATCAGTTGTTCAATTTGATTTTTCTGATGTTCCGGGACATGAGACAGATCCGCTTTTTGAATTTTCATGGCAGGGTCCAGTTCTACTTTTGAGGTTACATTAACCTGTGCACTTGGTTCTGATGGTTCACTTGATTCACTCTGCTCAACAGCGTTGATTTCAGATGCATCTAGCACCTCAGCAAGTCCTATGACTTGTCTGGACGGCAGCGTGTGATCACGTGTTGTGGTATTCACAATCACAGCTGGCAAGTGACCTTTTTCATTAGGTCTACTCACTGAGTTGAGTAGTATTAGTCCAGGTTCATCACAGAAGTAGGGAGTGTTACTCAATGGCTGTATGGCACAGTCCTGATCAATCAGCTGCACACGGTTCACGTACGCTGGAACTTCCACGTACGACTGTGCTGGGATGGTTGTCTTTTCCGGTAGCCTTACCAATGAGGTGACTGACTGACAGTTTAGATGTTGGGGCCTCAACGGGATCAAATTGTTGTGAATGTTCATTGTCTTCTTGCCGAAATCTAGCTTGACTCCAAATTCACTAAGGAAGTCGTTGCCTAAGATGCAAGCATGCTTTAGACCTTTGACGATTTGAAATTTGAACTTGCGACAGAATTTTGAAACTTCAACTGGTAGGGTCGCTGTGCCAAAGTTTTTAAGCTTGTGTCCAGTGACAGATTCAAGAGGGGCACAATTTTTGGAGAAGTCCGAAACGTGTTTGGATGAGATTTTGTCAAAGAATTCCTGCGACACAATCGAAATATCAGCACCAGTGTCCACAAGAGTGTACGCTTTACGATTTCCAAGGTAGATCCAACACATTGGGGTGTCACGTTTAATGAAAATTCTGGCGATGTTATCCCTAGGACCATTGGGATCTGGGTTTTCCGTCTGTTCGGTCCCGACAACAGATGGACCACTTAGTTTTCCGGCTGCTGAGGGCCAGGAAATGAGGCTTGCTTTGCTCTACATACTCTCTGGGTATGTCCGGCCTTCTCACAGAATGCACAAATTGGGCGACCATCATGGGTCCATTGATACCTGCGGGGCGGCTCATTTGATCCTACACCTGGCGGAGCAGTCTGTTGGCTCTGAAACTGAGTCCTATGGGGCTGATTTTGCGGTCGCCTTTGCCATTGGTTGGGCTGAGGCTGGCGTTGAAACTGGCGATTGTTTGATGGGGGCGCCTGAAAATGGCGTTGATTTTGAGGTGGTCCCTGGTATGGGCGTCGAGGTGGGGGTTGACTGTGACTTTGAGGGGGACTGGGAGGTCCAGCTCTTTGATTTTTGCCTACTGTTTTAGCTAGCTTGTCGATTTTTGAGCCCACATCCGAGAGACACTTCTCTAGCTTGTCGATCCTATCAGCTTGGGCGTCATTGCGAACTACATCTATGTCCATTGGTTCCTCTACATCCAGTTTACCTCTGCAGAGCTCAAAGGTTCGGTCCGTTTGTTGCTCATCACTCGCGAATTTGACAGCTTCCTGCAGTGAAGTGAATTTCTTTCTGATCAATGCTCGCGCAAGTCGGTCATCATTTACACCTTTCTGAAAGATTTCCACCAACGTTCTCTGAGAATCGGCACTATTGGGATTGTCGAAAACTTCACTGGCAACGTCCTGGAGACGTTCGGCAAAATTTTGCATGAGTTCGCCTTTCTTTTGCCTAACTTTTTGTAGCTTTTCACGGGCGCAGTATGGATCTTTCAGATCGCTATATCTGTCCCTCAACTCTTTTCGTAGTTCCAGCCATCTGAGATTTGGATTTTCAGTGAGCAGTCTGCAGGCGAATTTTCCTGCGGGTCCACTTAGTGTTCGGGTTGCCAAAATTACCATCCGCTTGTCATCGGCGGTGCAGGCGATTGAATCCATATCCCTAGCCCAATCATGAAATTTGTTCGAGCTCTCTTCCGAAAATGGTCTTACATGTTGTGTTAGACCTTGAACTCGGATCTCCATCGAAATGTCTCGCATAGTATCAATCAAAGTGTGCTCAACAGCAGTAGCCATATTGTTAAACAATTTCCAACACAAGTACAATTAGCTAACGAAAATTCAACAGTTTTTAAGGAGAGGGCAAGGAAGCACCTTACTTGTGAGTTTGAAGCGCTGGTTGCTGTATGAAGCACAGGTGGCGATGAACAGCTGTGTTGAGAAATTTTTTGAGACGTCGAAAAATTTCTAGTAGCGTTGAAAAATAACTTGAAGCGTTGAAAAACTGCTGGAACCGTTGAAAAACTGCTCGAAGCGTTGAAAAACCACTGGAACCGTTGAAAAACTTTTTTCTGAAGTGGAGGTAGACGACAATTGAAGCGGAGAAGTCGGCTGATAACTCGCAGAATTAACGAATTAGTAGAGATGTCGATGAAACTTGAAGAAAACTTGAAGTTCTAGATGAAGTTGTGATAGACTTAAGCTGGATGAAGATTTTTCAGAACCCGTGTAGAGCTCTAAAAACCGGATAGACGTATTGCTGAGACTGTGCGGATTCCAAAAATATATAGTTTGTATATACTAAAGTTGGATGTTGTTGGCACCTCTTTTCCTATGTACGCCACTGGAGGCGGGTGCCAAAGCGATCGGTTGAGTCACTGGCCTCGACGGCGGCGCAGGCGACTTATGAGTCACCACTGGCAGACGGCAGCTGACACGGCAGTGCGGTGCGACGGCGCGGCGTTCGATGACCTTGACGTCGGTGGCGGCTCAGCGACGGCGCGCGGGCAGTGTTGCGTCACAGCGGCGAGGGGTGACGTCAGGAGCGGGTTATACGCGGCTACTGGCAATCGAGCGCTCTGTAGTTTATAGGCTTTTGCGAGCGTTTTTGAACTTAGAGATGAAATTTTTCTTGCCAGGGGGTGTTTGTAGAGGTGAATCTTGCGAATTAGACGGTAGTTGGGTCTCTGTTGACAAGTTGAGTCTCTGATGTCTTAGACTCAAAATGAAGTACTGACAGGAGTGTGGATGGTCGATGGTGGCTGGCTAAGTCCAAAGATGTTTTCTAAGTCCCGTGGCTTAGAAAAAATTAAAGTTGGTCACGAAGATCCAAACTTGCAATTTTCGAAGTGTAACTTGATCCGACGTAATTCAATCCGGGTCACGAAGCGCCAAATCTTTTTGTTACCTAGAAGTGCTCTTAGGTATGGCTGTGAATGATGGTTTTCAAGTTGGTAGGACCTCTAATCGTATTTCGACGAAGAAACGTTGTTTCCTTAATTGTCGATTTATTTGCACCTGGCGTTGTGAACAGGTGATGCAACTTAGCCAAAGTTCCAACACTCTCTTGTCTGTTCTTGACCTTACAAGTCCTTCATCACTCTACTGACATGCTATCTTCTGCGGCACTGTGGGCGTCTGCATCACTATGAGCTGAGCTCATCAGTCTGTACTCACTTCTGCTGATCTGTGACTGTCCTTGCACACACACACACTGGTCTGTAGTACTCTACATAGCACTGCCTCTATCTGAATGGCTGGCACTGCACTGCACGTGCTGCGGTTGCTACACTCTCTCACTGCATTGCCTCTCATGAGGGACGCTAGCTCAGCGCTCCTTATATACGCCGAGTCGGCAGGCTTGGTTACATACGTCGACCAATCACAACACAATACGTCATAGGCGACAGAGTATGGTTCGATGCACTGGTCTGGAGGCTGATGAAATGCTGATGCAATCCAAGGCCAGACAGTGGCGTGACACCAGCGTCAGATCTCGTGAGCCAATGAGCGTTCGATACGTCATAGGGCGTTGGCTGGGGTGCATCGTACGATGGACCCGTGGTCATGAACCGACAGGCTACTGCGCAGTAACGGCAGAGCTCTTTGTCTGAGTGCGACTGCACTTCTATTGGGAGGGGGACGAGAAATGAATATGCATACTAGAGGACCATTAATTATCGCGTCATTTAGTAATTAAAGTGAAGTAGTTAATAAATTTTCGTTACATAGAGTTATACTATGAGTTATTGTATTCCTTTAAAGTAATCTCTGAAATTTTAGTTCCCATAAGATGCCCATCGAGGGCTGCTAGTATGGATATCCGAAATGCTTGAGCACATTGCGCTTGCATCACTAATTTAAAATCTCAGTTATCGACTATGAGAAAAAACCTGTTTCCAATTTTTTCACAACGGAATGGCAACACCCCAAGTTTAATTTTGCAAGGATAAAATACCTTAACTATATATAAAATATTCTTAACCATGATTTCTTCATGAATGACTTTATCTGCTCCGCTATACAAGCCTGCTGATAGGCACAAGCAAGAGGGAGAGGGAGAGAGAGAGAGAGAGAGAGAGAGAGAGAGAGAGAGAGAGAGAGAGAGAGAGAGAGAGAGAGAGAGAGAGAGAGGGAGGGAGGGAGGGAGGGAGGGAGGGAGGGAGGGAGAGAGAGAGAGGGGAAGGGGAGGGGTTGGAGTTCGCAGGAGTCGGAGCATCGATATGGGATTCTGCTGAGTGGAGAGGAACTGTGCCCTACCTGCAAGTGACGGGTGGAGGGGTAGTGCTGGCGACAGAAAACTATCTATTAACCGTCCCAGAGACAGGAAACGATCCAAGTGAAAGTTGTTGCCCCCAAGGTTCTTTATAAAAGATTTCCCGTAGGAATCTCACGCGTGTGCCAGAAGTGTAACGCTATCCTCATCTATATTTCAAGATTGAAACATTGCTTTACCAAAAAAGGCTCTGGAAATCATCATTCAGGCACATGTCTTCCCTCATATCTTGTATTGTTTATTTGTGTGGGGAGGGAACAGCCCACGGGTCACTACAAAGAATCCAAAAAAACCTAATTTCGCTGCCCGAATCATCTCTGGTTCAAGAAAGCGTGACCATATAACCCCTGTCCTGAACTCCCTAGGATGGCCCAAGATCGAGACAACAGTATAGCCGAGAGAGACGATATCAAAATGTTTAAAACCCTAAAGCTTGATTGATGGGTATCCCGAAGAGATCAGAAACCTTTTTCACAGCCGCAGTGAAGTCTAAATTAGAGAAACGCGTGCCTCGTCACGAGGTGAGCTCCAGCTGCCGGCTCTTCGCCTAACCGTTTCGCAACGGTCGCTTAATTACCGAGGGGCGAAGATCTGGAATGAGTTGCCACCTGCCGCCGTAAACGCACTTTCACTAGCCAGCTTTAGAAAGGTGGTCAGAGAACAACCAGCTGTCAATAATTAATTATCGGTCTCCTGTCACCTCAACGTAGGCGTATCTCGCGTGTCTTGCTTTCTTACCTGTGTGCTGGTTAGGTGCGCTGTGAGTATGTATGTACATATTGTCAATCGGTGCCTGAAATGCCCAATGATATTTTGATGGAATCGAATATACGAACGAAACGAACGAAAATCCTTGTATTTCAACCTTCCATTTGATTTACTGGAAATTTCCTCTACAGACCAGGGACGAAATTACATACGTTAAAATAGTAATCATTTCATCATCAATGTCATCAGAGCATCCAATACACCTAAGACAGCCTTCACTTGCCATCTTGAAACCAAGTTGTCCGCTCGATATCGCCAATAAAGGCGTCTTACCGGTATGCTTTCAATCACAGTAGTGATAGTATGATGTCTAGGCAATCATTAGCGAAGTCGTAGGCATACGAATATTTGGTCGGTTGGGAGTACTCCCCGAATTGGGAGTAGGTGGAAGCCATATTGTCGGGGTTCCAATGATAATGAAAATGCATCCTGGTGTAAAGAGAGGACTGAAAAGCATTACGGAAGGAATCGAAACACACCTTTGGATATCAGTGTGTCCTTTTTAGCTGAGTATTATTTAACACCACCGCACATTTCACGTTCTAATTTAGCATCTTGCGTGGATCGTAATCCTCGTCAAGGAATGTAACGGCTGTGATATGATGTCAGATGCTATTCTGCAGTGGTTTAGCAATCACCCTAGGCGTTCTATAACATAGTTCGAGCTGGTGTTTGCCCGGACACGACAGGGTCCATTGGTGTAACCATAATCGGGTCTACCTTCCACGCGGCCGACCCGGTTTCGTGTTCTGACCGGTCCCCTGAGCAGGGCGTGATTTGATCGTCCTGAATCCCTCCAAACAAGGAAAGATTGGCCGGGGCCTAACCACTGCGGCAGTGAGCGCGTATAAAAGACTACCTTGCGTGTCATTGGTCTGTCTTTTAAATGTGCTTTTTGGTAGCATAGTCGGATCCAAGATTGTCCATCGGGAGGGGGCACCTTCCGGGGGGGCGCCATCTGGACCAGGTGGGTACCACTTTTGACCGGCGAAACGTATCAGGCAGGCGCAAAACCCTATCGGTGTGCGCAGATTTTCGCATCCTGGGGGAGGGGGAGGGGGCAACATTTCATGGGGCGCCCTCGACCTTTCAGGGGGAGTCGAGGGTCGATCGGGGGGACCTACCCCATTGCCCCCGCTGGATCTGCCTATGTTTGGTAGTGTAAATGCCCTCTTGTGAGGGAAATGTTAGCAGTCGTGTGTTCTCCAGTCATAAATACTTCAAATAGGCCTTGTTGTCTCCTATGCATTTGTGTGGCTCCAGCAGCTGCAAGCATGCCAATAGGATGACTGAACGCTAGTTTAACTACTTCCTGCAAGCTGCCTTTCAGACACCAGTTACTATTTGCATGGACGAATTGTCCACTCATCGAATCCAAATGGCTGCAAGTAGCTAAGCAACAAATGGATCGGCTGAATGTTCAGAACGCTGATCCGTCGAACAGTTCTGATAGAAGTCTGGCACGAACCTGACGTGCTACGTACCAACGTTACCGCTGAAGTTTCGGACCGCTACGAAATTCCGTGGTCCACCGTACACTTTTCATCGAGATCGAATGTGCCCAAGTCCCGAATTTGACGTGGAAAAAGACCCTGGACCATCATTCTGTACAGTTACGTACTGTAACAAACAGCAAGCATGAAGTCGCCGAGATTTGTGGTTGGATTGGCCTCTATCTGGATAATGCTGTCGGTAATGCAGCCATCCAGGGCCTGCATGGAACTGAAACGAGGATACCCAATGGAATGGGTGACGTTTCTGCTGAAAGAATTTGACGCTCCAGACGGCCCTTGCATCTGCTGCGGCGAATGCTACAGCCATCCCGGCTGTGTCAGCTTCGCTTTCAGGAGATGGGATAAATATTGCTGGCTGTACGCTGTAGTGGCCGGTCCGGAGACCCTCCGGAATGAGGCAGGTTATGATTATTTTGTGATGCCGGGCAAGTCAGGTGCTGGCGACTACTGCCGCCAGGACTCGGACTGCACCGAAGCAGGCGAATCCTGCCAGAGCGGCGTCTGCAACTGATCTAAGACGACTGCGTCCGAAGTTTTCCTCAGACCGCCGTGTGGTCGGACTGTTGAACAACGGTCCAGCGTATGGAAGACTTCGGATAAACAGCGACTTCGGTATGTGTGTCTGGCGCTATTGATGCCGCTTTCAAGGAAGGAAGTAACACAGTCAGTAGCATGCCGGTAGTGATTCGCCGCATGGGTTCGACTCGGATAACGGCAGTAGTCAAAAAGTGATGTGAAAAATTCGCATCGTGATACCACCAGATGACTCCTTCTCAAAATAGAGAGGACTTGAGCAATCAGGCTTTATGTGGAGTGAAATGGAGTGAAATGCCACTTTTTCTGCGTGACTGATCTTCAAATCCACTAGCTGGTCCAATACATATGACAAATACATATGCTCATTAACAAATGTTTGGGAAACGTGCCGAACAGTTCCCAGGAATTTTAGTCCGCGATTCTGGGATACCGCGATCGCAGACAACCCAAAATCGATCGTGGTATGTAGATTTAATTTAAAAAATTCGGTGATCGGGATCGCGGACTATTTTTACCTCATATTCCGCGCTTTTTAGAACGCTATCGAACCGTTTGACTAAACAATTGACCTGGAAATTCCGGTGACAAGAGACAGCCAACCTGGAGTCTCTCGTATTGGGGGCGCGGTAGTGGAGTGGTCAGCTTAGCTGGCCTCTACGCAGCCGACCCGGGTTCAAGGCCCGGCGGCTTCCCTGAACAAGGAGAAAGCTGAGCTGGCTCCCGAGAAACCCTCCCAATAGGGAAATAGTTCATGGCGCCATATGACTGTGGCAGTTGGTGCGTCGATAAGCGTATAAAATCTAATTTTTTAGTCCCTGGTATCCCTCAAGGGGAACCTCCGCCTTTTGAGCCTGTCCACGGGATCTGTCTGGGCTTAGGAGTCTGAGGAAGTGTAAGGAGTTTGGATCGAGGAGCTGCACTCTGCTCAAGCATGCAGTTTGAGTACAACTGTTTGCTTTTTCTTGAATAAATAAACAAGCTGCATGAAATTATTTGTGCTATAAAGGATATGTCCAAAACACTGTGCATAATGCAAGTTGCCAAATTTGGAGTGTTTTTTATTGGTTCAGTTATCCCCTTCGTAAGTTAATGGCTAATACACTAGGGATTTAAAACATCAGGTTCCGGTGATGACTTCAAATGGCCAAATTCATAGGTTTAAGAATATCCAGAATTTTGGAGGGGAGAAATGTATAGTTTAAAGTGATTTGTTTCCACTCAACGCCAAATGTTAATGGTTAAGAACTTTAAATATTGGTGACAAAATTAAACTTGTTAAATAATTCACTAAAATTATTAAATATATTGAATTTATTTCTGTTTATTTCTATCACTTTGAATTGGTTCTATCTCGTTCAACAGGTTTGTTTGCGGCAAAAACACATATTTATGAGATAAATATATGGGGCATTCCAGGACAAAACGACCAAAAATATTTCAATTTGACACCACCATGTCTAGAAAAATCTGAAACTTTGTCTCCGGGGTAGTTTTGGGCCAGAAACACGCCTGTGAGAATCTTAGCCCCCTCCGACCAACGGTGACCGAGTTATAGCCCGAGGCATTTTCGGGAGGTCACGTTGTAGACTCATCTTTGATGCTTCATAACTCAACAACTCATCACCTGATGAACAAGTTTTGTATATCATTGAACTCGTCTTGAATTATAGTTTATTTTGAAAAAAGAAAATGTTAAAATTTGAAAATTTTTGACTTTTAATTTGTTTGACCTTTTCCTTTTTGACCTAGCCTGACCTTTTCCCAGCTGAAATTGCCCTTTTAGACACCTCAAAAATGTTTCTTCATAAAATATCTTTCGATAGCAAAAATAAAAAAATGCGTTCTTGCTATACGTTCCGAATATTTAGCACCTAAGGTAGGTATGTACACGGTTTTTTACCATTGCGGTAGTACAGCCTTATGTTTAACGCCGCAAATATAGCGATTGCTTTTGTAATCGGTCGCTGGAAATCATACTCCATTGTCTTTACGAAATTTTAATCGTACAAATATCCGAATTTATGACAATTAACACGCGCCCACCCGAGGGGGTGGGCAACCGGCCTCCTCAGGTCTCTACAGGTAGTAAAAAAATACCTTCGCGCAGCGCCACCGTACTCCATCTACCTCTAACACAAAATTTTGCAACTTCTGGAAAAATAATTTAGGTCAACTGGGAGGTGGTAGGTACCGTAAATGCTGAAGGCCAGCAGGCAACTCAGTGGTGAGGGGGTGACCTGAGGTAGACGGTCGTCGTTATGCCTTGTGGGACTTTCAACTTTATTTCCTTGATTAACACTTTATCGTGGGAGTTGCTCGTTTGGGTGGTGGGGTCAGGGTCTCCGTAAAAAGTCCCTTGATGACTCTAGTGAGACACCTAATCCTAAAACCGCCTCTTTGCCGCCCCGGTAGCTCAGTTGGTAGAGCGTTGGGCTCCGGCCCGCGGCTCAGAAGCATGCAGTGGCAATGCATGTCCAGGCTTGGGATCGGTTCCGCTGAGACGCTCCGGCGCTCAATAGCTTACCCGACGTACAGGTCGGCTGGCAACTGACTGGTGAGAGGGTGACCTGAGCGGGGCGGCCGTCCCTGTGCTGTGTGGGACGTTAAACGTTGGCTTCTAAAATCAACCCTTCATTGTGGGAGTTGCTCGTTCGGATGGTGGGGTCGGGGTCTCCATGACAAGTCCATTGATGGCTTTAGTGAGACCCCGACTCCAACAATCGAACTGAAAACAACTTGTACAAAATGTATAAAAAAACTGAACTGGCAACAAATTGGGCAATATTTATAAACAGAAAAACTGCAGCCATTAAAAGTGATAAAAAGGGATTCCTTGTTTCGAGGGAGACGAGGGCAAATGAACTTATTAATAATGAACCTTTCAGCCTTAAACGAAAATTTACAAAGATGTCGCAACCTTATCAATAATTGAAACAAGTATAACTTATCCTATGAGCACCACTAACTCACACAATTACATCGTTCCCGGAGATGGAAAATAGTATCGATGCAAGCTGATCCAGTGCAGCACAGCATATGTTTGAGAGGATTCATGCAATGTAAACAAACGTGTCTGAAAGGCTTTCATTCCCAAAAAGTAATTTGAATCTGCTCATATATTCGACAAAATGCCCTGAAATTGTAACGCATTCGACTTGGTCGCTTGAACAGGTTGCCTCATGATATTTTTACAAGGTGATCATTTCATAGCTGACACGGATCCGAGAATCCCAGATAAATAATGACACAGTGCACTGGGAGTGATGCCGCTAAATAGCCAGTTTTAATCATTACCGAATATGTTACATACAATCGTTTGGTCGTGTCGCCTTTGAGGTTGCTCAAGGTCACAGTATTTCTTACGGGAACTAAGGGGAAACCTAAATTTTGTGGCATAATAGGTGACAGAGAAGAGCCGTAGAAAGAAAAGTTCAGCACCATTGGAACACTCTTGTTGAGCCCAAACGGATTATGTATCTTATAATATTGCCTAGTCAAATGTCAAAATTAACCTGCTTTGACCTAGAGCCAGGCTTAGGTCTGTATGGTAAAAAGAATATTAATCAAACTGCAGTGGCAAGTCAGACACGACAATGTAAAAATACAACCTCCATCGCAATTCTCGACAATTCTCAATTCTCGCAAGTTATCAAAATTTACCAATCGCCCCATGCATTTATAATGGAAAGATCATGACCTTTGCCCTGCTTCCGGTTATCGATATAGAAATCCTGCTACGAAAAAATTATCTTGATAGGCGATCTTACTATGTAATGCGATTCTAACCACGATAGGCTAAATTTGATATGATTTATGCACCTCCCAAAGTTTGAGGTTAGGTCTCTTGACCTGGGTTGGTGGTCTGACCTGGTATGACCCAGACCTAAAATTTTGCCCGAAGCTGCAAAAATTTAGAGTTAGAGGTACATGAAGTACGGTGGCGCTGCGCGAAGGTGTTTTTTTTACTACCTGTGGAAACCTGAGGAGGCCGGTTGCCCACCCCCTCGGGTGGGCGCGTGTTAATTGTCATAAATTCGGATACTTGTACGATTAAAATTTCGTAAAGACAATGGAGTATGATTTCCAGCGACCGATTACAAAAGCAATCGCTATATTTGCGGCGTTAAACATAAGGCTGTACTACCGCAATGGTAAAAAACCGTGTACATACCTACCTTAGGTGCTAAATATTCGGAACTTATAGCAAGAACGCATTTTTTTATTTTTGCTATCGAAAGATATTTTATGAAGAAACATTTTTGAGGTGTCTAAAAGGGCAATTTCAACTGGGAAAAGGTCAAGCTAGGTCAAAAAGGAAAAGGTCAAACAAATTAAAAGTCAAAAATTTTCAAATTTTAACATTTTCTTTTTCAAAATAAACTATAATTCAAGACGAGTTCAATGATATACAAAACTTGTTCATCAGGTGATGAGTTGTTGAGTTATGAAGCATCAAAGATGAGTCTACAACGTGACCTCCCGAAAGTGCCTCGGGCTATAACTCGGTCACCGTTGGTCGGAGGGGGCTGAGATTCTCACAGGCGTGTTTCTGGCCCAAAACTACCCCGGAGACAAAGTTTCAGATTTTTTCTAGACATGGTGGTGTCAAGCCTTGGTCGATCTGTCCTGGAATGCCCCATATAGCACGATATATATATATATATATATATATATATATATATATATATATATATATATATATATATATATATATATAACACCGTGCTATCTCTTTGTGTCGGGTGGTTGTTGACATTATTTAAAATCTGGGCACCCCCAAAGCGTTTCGGAAATCCACGCCCTTGCCGGTAAATGGATCGGTTCAGTCAAATGGAAACTGAACTCCAGAGGTAGGAAAATCTGCCAACTGCCAGTGGTCCCGTACCTGGAAGCTTAACCTGAACCCGACAAAATGCAAAGCGTTTCGGATGACCCTAAAAATTAAGCCAATAGAAACAACATACTTTATTGAAAATACCGCCCTGGAACACGTCAAAAACATTCGTGACCTAGGAGTTGTCTTGGACACCAAGCTCACATTTGCTGACCACATTGATATGTCTGCCAAAAAAGCAAACAGGGCACTAGGTTTGCTGATCCGGTCTTTTCAAGTAGCTGGTCCGAGAGGCCATTTCAGAAGACCAGCAGCGGCTGCATCGTTCTGCGCAAATGTTCGCTCGATACTTGAGTACGGCTGTGTGATCTGGGCAGGAGCTGCAGGGACTCCCACTGATAGGCTTGAGAGAACTCAGCATAAATTTTTAATTTGGCTCAACGGGCATTCCCATAATCAATCAGCATCGCTCGCGTACAATGACCTGCTCAACCATTTCAATATGTCATCATTGAAGGCTCGAAGAATGCAGTATGATTTAATGTTCTTACGTAATGTTTTTAGGGGTAGGATAGACTCGTCAGCTTTACTCAACTGTTTTAATCTGTATGTACCCGCCCGACTCTCAAGGCAGCGCAGCCTATGCAATGTTCCGTTCGCCAGGGTGAGAACTGTGAAGGAGGGCCTGTTTGTGAGGTTGCCAACGGCTATGAACGTCTTTTTAAGACAATGCCAGGGGATCGATTTGTTTCACGACTCATTTAATGCGTTTCGTTCGTCAGTTCGGGTATATGTGGCATCGCTGTGATTCACTTTTTAGGGCTTTATCAATTTACTTTTTTATTCTTTCATGTTTACATGCATGTTAACTATGATCTTTTAGTGTACTACAGTGTAATATTTATCAGTTTTTATTTCTGTAATCATGATTTTTGTCTTATCATGACGACTGTGTATGCATTTGTATATATTTTTAACAACCTGACTTCATCTGTAATTGGGGACTTCCCCGTTGATGATCTAGTAAATAAAATGAAAAATGAAAATGAACTCGTCAACAATGTTGGTGAAACAAAGATCAAGTCGGGAACGAAATAGGCAGGATCGTGCTCACCACAGCGTGAGAAGTTTATGCTCAGCCTGCCAACATGCTTTTTAAGATTATTAGGACTGGTTCTGGGAAATTGTCCAATTTTAGATTCAAACCTCACAATTTTTGGTCGCGCAAATTGGGTTTGGGATTCCGTTGGCGACACTCGGGCACTTTTTCCGACCTCTACTGGACGCCTTCCTGAACTGTTGCCGCTTGGTCGGTACGTCTTTCAGCAATTCGGCCATTGGTGGGCACTGTGTGACGTCATTGCGCACGAGGGTGCACTGAAAAAGGCTGACTGTTAGATATTTCCACCAGCCCTAGGTAACTTGTCCGATGCCTTGTGCTAATCGCACACAAGTTCATAGTTCGACCGAAGAAGAACCAGTATGACCACTTCGTCAAACGGCCCGATCGAAGAAGAACCAGTATGTGCGCTTTGTCAATGTCAAACGGCGCCTCAGCCACCATGGCCCGGCGCTGCGGCTATATATTACCGTCGGCGACGGCGATTAGTACTTAGCAGAGATCCCGACAAAAACATGCCCAACGTGGACCAGTATCCACTCCGAGATAAAGGAAGGCTGTCTAGAAGGAATGGTGCCAGAATTCTAACGAGATGAGAAGTGACTTCACGGATTTTTGGGGAGCTTGAGTGGAACACATGGAACAACTCCTTTGAGTAGTACAGTGCCGTGCATGAGTGTTCTTGTGTCTCATTTTGCACTGTTTTTATCCGCATGATTGGACGACAGTGTGGTGTATTTTGAGATGAATCTAAAAAACATAAATTGTGGTAAAACAGACTAACACACCCGCACCCGCTGTTGTAAAATTGTTCTCGGAGGTGTTCTTGCCTGACTACAGAGACATTATTAGCTACGTTTTTCGCCGTATGAAGCATGAAGTACCGACAGTAAGTAAGGGTACTGTCCCGGTGGCGATGTGCTATGCCGCGGAAATCTGAAGCTGGAGGTAAACAGCAGCTGAACGATGCCATGGTCTGATGGAGCGCTGTTGTCACAGATGTTACAATGATTTGTGTGAAATTTTTTGTGAAATAAACTTGTGAAAAAAAGATGAGAAATGACTTCCGCAAGGCACGGGATTAGTGGTTTAGGTATGTACCAGGCTGTGTGATACCGTGCAATATTAAAGGGAATGTGGCACCTTGGTCGAATCCAGGGATTGAGTGTAATGAGGGGTGTTTTTAACCAAAAATCGTGGAAATGTCCATGATTTCTCTGAAAAATGTACAATGAGCTCGATATCTTAATTTTTAAAATGGGCCTCTCGGAAAAAATAATTATCTGCCTGTGGATGATGCCATGATCAGGCAGCCACTACCATATTAAACAGGCTTCAAGGGCTTCAATTGGCTGATTACTCACTGTGACGTCAGCATATCTCGTCACACCAACAGCTGGCAATTGTGGCCGGCTGCTTTGGGTACATTTTGGGTACATTTTAGGTAGGTTTTTAGCTTTTCTCCACGGAAATATTGAGTTTCAAGACAAGTGATATATGGAGTACCGGGTTTTCCGGCATGCTTTACAACTTGGCTCTCAGTTAAAATCACATTATAAAGGTGCCACATCCCCTTAATAGGGTTCGTTTGCACATCACAGGGTATCAGTCTCAGCTGTGAAAGGAATATATAAGCCAGGAGGAACGCTCAGTCGTCTGGTTCCCCTAGCTTCTCCCGAGCTATGCTGGCAATCTAGGGCTTTTCCAACTTCTGGTCCATAACCGGGCAACAGGGAGTACGTATCCCCGGGCTTTGCAGTGACCTTGACCCCTGAATTTCGTACCTCCGTTGAGTATGTGCCCTCAGAGCGAATGTGTCCTCGGCTACTGAATCTTGTACCTCCGAAGTTCACCTGATCCATGGCGGAAAGTGCCTTCCGGCAGCTGCTTCGTATAGACCACGATAAACGCAGTGGCGGATCTCGGCTCAACAGGCGACACTTCTAAACGCCTCTTAACTTCTCCATCTGCACCATTAAATCTAAGGGTGCTATTTCCTTGTCTCATATCTGGCACATACGTGGTGGGAGGTAGCAGAGCCGTGTTCCCCTTCGGAGGAGGTGCGCTTCACATGCTGAAGCTTAGTTTAAGGAATGTTTAAAGGGAATGTGGCACCTTCATAACGTGATTTTAACTGAGATAGCCAAATTGTAAAGCAAGTCGGAAAACCCGGTACTCAATATATCGTTTGTCCTGGAACTCGAGATTTCCGTAGAAAAAAGCTAAAACCTACCTGCAATGTACCCCTCATGTACCCTTAGCAGCAGGCCACAGTTATCATGGCTGTTGGTGTGACGACATATGCTGACGTCACGATGAGCATCAGCCAATCGACGCCCTTGAAGCGTTTCGAGTATATTAGTGGTTGCCAGATCATGACATCATCCAGAGGCAGATATTTATTTCTTTTCTTAGAGGAGCAGTTTAGAAATAAAAATATTTAGCTTGTTGCACATTTTTCAGAGAAATCATGAGTGGTTTCATTATTTTCGGCTAAAGGTACGCCTAATTACACTAAATTCCAGGATTCGTACCAAGGTGCCACATTCCCTTTAAAGACATCGCCATGCCGGTTTTGGGTTTAATCCCGGTAGGTGTAAGCATTGTAAGTTGCCGCAAAAAGTACAGGTTTTGGATTTTATCTGAGGGACGCTGCTGTCTGTGGAGCGGTGGCAAGGAGCATATCCAAAGCAATATGTCCTCAACGAATGCGCCAACGCATTCCGCTGAGAAATGAAGCTACTGGAGAACTGCCACTTCGTGATAAAACTTGCCGGTGGTGCCATTATAAGATGACAGTCGCCCCCAGAAGCTGCAGCTTTTGGCAGATGCCCGCTATTGCTGCCGTTAACCGCTGCACTGCTGTAGATCAGCTGACCGGCAGGGACTAACAGCTGTTAAAAGTACAACTGTCGTCCATTCTGACTACTTCCTCCCGCAGAAGTTTTATATTTATTTACAAACTAGTCGTACGAGTTGAAATTTTTGAGGGCATAAGCGGGGTCATTAGCGGACGCAAGGGGAGGCCATTCCGGTCATGCCCCCAAAGTGCTGGAGGGGTGGGCCAAACTATCTTTTGGCCCCCAAAAGCCGGATAAATTGTTTAGAGAAAATTTAAAAAAGGTGTTTACACTAGGTTTGTAGAGCAAAAAATAAAAAAATTCGCGGGGAAAAAATTCCCTGAGCGGAGTACGTAGCGACAGATTTACGTAGTGTGATTCACGGAGAACCTGAAGTTAAACGTTCATAGCTTCAGAGTATATCATCGCTTATTTCAGTGCAGGTTGGAGGTCAAAACCCTTCGGTTATTTATTTAAGGTTTTTGCGTGAGGTAGGGGGTGTTCGCCCGATGCGCGTGCAGGAGGCGGGTAGGTTTGGCCCTTAAAAGGTAAGGCTCAGTTATGTCAGGACAGCTTTTCCAATAAAAACGGAGGGCACCATCGGCACGCCAACTCGTGGTTACGGGAGTGTTTGCGGCATTGATGGGACGGCTGCTGAAGAGCAGCATCCATGGCGCGTGCAGGACCAGGGGGGGAGTCTTCCACTAGATTAACATGGAAGTTCCCGGGTATCTTTTCGCTCTTTGATGCAACCATCGGGAATGATTAATGTGTGTGATTTGGTTTTGACAGTGTACCCATTGGGTTAGGAAACGCAGATGTACAGCTATTTCCAAAATACGCTTGCGATGTCACGTGACCCAATGATGGTCACCCCTTGCTGGGAAAACATTGAACGCTACACTTTATTGGGTCTTAAATGTGGACCGGTGACATTTAGGGGCAAAACGCGAAAGCAGAGTTGTTGACAAAAGCATTAAACATATGATGCGTGGTTATTCAGAATCTTGGCGTCATCGCGGGATACTCCTTTAAGAAAACCGATCTACCTCTAAGCTGAAGGGATGGGGTGTGGCTGAAGCTGAAGTGTGGCTGAAACGGTTACAGGTAGGTGCTTGAATTTTTGCAAGAGGGTCCGGTCATGCGGTCCCATCATCGTATTAGATTTTGGCAGTGGTGGGATGGGTGTGGTGGGCGTGGGGCGCGTTAGAGTGCACCCATGTCGTTTCAAAAATCGGCCTCAGATCGTCGAGCTCTTGAATTTTGCAACTTTTTGGCACGTGCTCGTCTAAATTTGGTCTTTGATTTTAAGGTGCTGGTGAATATTTCCCAATTAAATTACGGCAGTTTTATCACACATGTATCGACGATAGTGCTATTTATACAGGGTATTTATTAATTTTGGGAGTGTGGGTAGTCCGCCCGCGGTGCGTGCAGGGGGATCCTCCGCTTCAAGGAAGTTTTTCTAATTTTTCCTGAAAAAATAATGGGTTCAGGCGATCCGGAGACAATCCACCGCGAAGCGGTGGAAGTCTGCGAGCAAGGCGAGCAGTCCTGAGTCCTGAGGCGGTCGCGGCGAAGCCGCGGCCGACGAAGGCGATACTTGCCCCGCAGGGTAGGGGCGCCTTTTTTGCACTGTATTGGGTCTCCAATGCTTAGGTGCTGACCAATAGAGACCCATATTTTGAAATATTTTTGGAAGTTTTATGTAGCATGTATCGAGCCAACCGTTGTTAATTGAGGGTGTTTTTGAGTTTTTGGTGGTGGGGGTCGTCCGCTTGCGGCGCGTGCAGGGGATATTCCGATAGAAGGAAATTATTGAGTATCTTAATATTTTAGGTTAATTTACGGCAGTTTCATCAAACATGTAGGGCGCAAACCGTTGTTCATTGAGGGTGGTTTTGAGTTTTAGGGTATGGGTCGTCCGTTTGCGGCGCGTGCAGTGGGATCCTCCGCTGGAAAGAAATGATGGGGTATCTTTTAGCTGTGTGCCACAGCCGTCGGGTTCCTTTTAGCTGTGTGTGATTTTGTGCTGGCGTGCTCCGATGAGCATAGTGTAAACAGGTGTTGGCCCCCTGGCTGGGCATGTGACCGCTTGCGGGCTACCCCTTGATGGAAAAACATTCTGTACCCATTATTAGGTCCCAGAAATGTACCGGTAACCCTTTGGGAGAAAGGCGTATGTAGGTGTGATGACAGAAACTTTGGACAGTTATTGAGAGTGTTTTGAGGTTTAGGGGGTGTTGACGTGCGCCCTTGGCGCATGCAGGGGGATCCTCCGCTAGAAGGAAATTATTAAGTATTTCAATGTTTTAGTTAATTTACGGCACATTCAGCAAACATGTATCGAGGAAACCGTTGTTCATTGAAGGTGTTTTTAGTTTTTGTGGGTGTGGGTCGTCCGTCTGTGGCGCGTGCAGGATGGTCCTTCGCTAGAAGTAAATTTTCGGGTATCTTTCAGATATTTGATCTTTGGCACAGCCGTGGGGTTTCTTTTACCTGTGTGCGGTTTGGTGCTGGCGTGTTCCCATGAGCATAGTGTAAAAAGATGAAGGCCTCCTGATGGGGGTGACCCCTTGCAGGCTACCCGTTGATTGAAAAACATTAACCTGTACCCGTTATTGGGTCTCAGAGTTGTACTGGCGTTTTATTGGGGCCAGATGCGTTTGCAACCGTGTTGACAGAAACATTAACAGTTGATGGTTTTTTTTAGTTTTTGGGGGTGTGGGTCGTCCGTCCGTTGCGCGTGCGGGGGTTGGTCCTCCGCTAGAAGAAAATTATCGGCTTTCTTTTAGCTGTGTGGCACATCTGTGTCCGTGCGACGCAGGCCGGCTTGCTCAATCGAGACGTGGTTAGGTAAGGTTGGGTTTTGTTATGAAAAGTTATCTAATCGATGGAAGGCACAATCGGCACGCCAATTCGTGGTTTCCGGGAGCGTTTGCGGGATCATTGGAACGGCTGCCGAAGGGTAATCAAAGCAAACCACAAGAGGGGAGGGAGGATACTAAGCAGCGCACAGATGGGACGCCTTGGGAATGGAGGAACCTAGCAGCGGCGAGCAAGGGAAAGGAGGAACACGGCAGCACCAGGCCAGCGTCAAGGGAAGCAGTAAATATACCGGAGACAAGCCACCGCGAAGCGGTGGAAGTCTGCGGGCAAGGCGAGCAGACTTGGGTTCTGAAAAGGGCGCGGCGAGGCCGCAGCCGATAAAGGCGATACTTCCCCCGCAGGGTAGGGGCACCGATTTTTGCACTGTATCGGGTCTCCAATGTTAGTGTGCTGGAAAATCAAGATACATATCTTAAATTGTTCTCGGAAGTTTTCTTAAGCATGTATTGGGCCAACCATTCTTTATTGAGGGTGTTTTTGAGTTTTTAGGGGTGTGGGTCATCTGCCCGTGGCGCGTGCAGGGGGGTCCTCCACTGGAAGGAAATTATGGGCTATCTTTTAGCTGTTCGGCACAGCTGTCGTGTTTACGGCAGTTTTATCAAACGTGTATTGACGATAGTGTTGTATATTGAGGTTGTTTTTGAAATTTGGGGGTGTGAAGGGTGTGGAGGGGTTCGTCCGCCCGCTGTGCGTGCAGGGGCATCATCCACTGGAGGGAAATTGTGGCCTATCTTTTAGCTGTGTGGCACAGGCGTTGGGTTTCTTTTATCTGTTTGTAACTCGGTGTTGACGTGTCATAGGCGGATCCAGGATGGCTGATCGGGGGAGGGGCACCTTCCCGGGAGAGGTGGGTGCCACTTTTGGCCAGAAAAACTTATCAGATGGGAGCAAAATCCTATCGGTGGGCGCCGATTTTCGCATCCTGGGGAAGGGGGGTTGGGAAGTGATATTTCAGAGGGGGCGCCATCGACCTCCAGGGGTGTGCCGTGCCAATTTGAGGGAGTGCCGGGGGGTTGATCGAGGGCAACCAATGTTACCCCATGGTAGGAGAAATGCTTATCTTTACCCGTTATTGGGTGTGAGACGTGCACTGGTGACTTTTTGGGGTCCAAGGCGTGTACAGGCATGTTGACAGAAACATTAAGCAGCTGATGTTTTTTTCAGTTTTTTGGGGGTGTGGGTCGTCCGTCCATGGCGCGTGCAGGGGGATCCTCCGCTAGAAGGAAATTTTGGGACATCTTTTAGCCGTGTGGCACATCCGTCGGGTTCCTTTTAGCTGTGTATAATTTAATGCTGGTGTGTTCCCATGATCATAGGGTATACAGGTTATGTCCCCCTGGTGGGGTTATGTGACCCCTTGCAGGTTACCCTTTGATGGAAAAAACATTAATCTGTATCCGTTATTGGGTTTCAGAGGTGTACTGGTGACTTTTTGGGTCAAATGCGTTTGCAGGCGTGTTTACAGAAACATTGAACAGTTGATGTTTTTTTTAACTTTTGAGGGTGTTGGTCGTCCGTCCGTGGCGCGTGTAAGTGGATCGTCCGCTGGAAGAAAATTATCGGGTATATTTTAGCTGTGTGGCACAGCCGTCGGGTTTCTTTTTGCTGTGTGATTTGGTGTTGGCGTGTACCCATGAGCATAGTGTAATCAGGTGATGGCCCCCTGGTGGGGCAGCAACGTGACCACTTGCGGGTTAGCTGTTGAAGGAAAAACAGTCATATGTACCCGTTATTGGGTCTAAGAGATGTACTGGTGTTTTTTGGGCCGAATGATTTTGCGGGCGTGTTGGCAGACACATTAAACAGCTGGGGGGGTTGGTTATGTAGAATCTTGATAATATTTGGGGAGATCCTGCATTAAAAAAACAACCAAACTCTAAATTTGCTGAAAAAAAATAATGGGTTCCGGTGATCCGGGGACAAGCCACTAAGAACCGGAGGAAGTCTGCGTGCAAGGCAAGCACACCTGAGTCCTGAGAAGGACGCGGCGAAGCCGAGGCCGACAAAGATTGTTGCCCCGCAGGGTACTAGCGCCGCAGACTGGCCCGCTAAATCAAGACATGTTTAGGTAATGCTCGAATGTGTCCGGAAACCTTATCTAAGCTACACTCTGAGAGCTAAAACGACTCTACCTACCAACGCCAAAGTGCACTGAACGGCATCGTATGGACACAGGATTTGCAGTGCGGCACAGTTTCCGTGCAGGACACACACTGCGGAACAGTTCCACTGCAGGAAACGCATTGCGGTACAGTTTCACTGGAGGAAACGCATTTCGGTACAGCATGCCTATATTTAAGTGCAGAGCAAAGGAATTAAAAGGAAAGGTGGGCCGAGGTTCTTATTGGGTTACGTGACCCAGTGAATTTAAAGGCTATTCGTAGAAATTAAAGGTTGCCCATATTTACAAACAAATAACTTTCCCTGAATGGGCTTCGGTGACCCAAAGACAAGCCACCGCGAAGCAGTGGAAGTCTGCGAGCAAGGCAAGCAGATTAGAGTCCTGAGGAGGGCGCGGAAGCCGCGGCGAAGGCGATACATGCCCCGCAGGGTAGTAGCGCCGCAGGCCGGCCCGCTAAACCGAGACATGGTTAGGTTAGGTTCGATTATGTCAGACCAGCTTATCCAATCGAAACCGAAGGCACAATCGGCACGCCAACTCGCGCTTGCCGGGAACTTTTGCTGGAATGCTGGAAAGGCTGCTGAAGGGCAGGCAAAGAAAACCACAAGAGGGGAGGGAGTGTACCAAGCAGCGCACGGATGGGACGCCTAGGGAAGGAAGGAACCCAGCAGTGCCGGGCTAGGGAATGGAGGAACCCGGCAGCGCCAGGCCGGCCGTCTAGAGAAGGAATAAACAATCCGGAGACAAACCACCGCGAAGCGGTGAAAGTCTGCGAGCAAAGCAAGCAGACCCGAGTCCTGAGGAGTGCACGGCGGAGCTCCGGCCGACGCAGGCGGTACTTGCCCTGCAGCGTAGGGAAACGTTAGGCCGGCTTGCTGAATCGAGACATGGTTAGGTCAGCATAGTGGAGGCACCCTGGTGCGCCCACGCAATTGCGTCGGGCTCAAAATTTGGTCTGGCTTTGAGAGCCCATTACTCGAAAAGTTATCGACGATTTAAGTTTCTTCACCAGTCAACGCCTTTTTCAATGCCCTTCTACGTTCGCCCTCTATAACTAGTGACGCGCCCAGAGGGTCAATCTCGCAGCGCGAGACGGGCCGTCTAGTTTTCTAGTTAATCACGGTAATGACCCTGTTAGTGGCGAAGACAAGGCTAGGCTAGGGAGGCTCAAGCGCACCACCCCGAAATTCCAGGGTGCCTGTAATGGCGGGAGGCTTCAATCTCCCTCCCCCTCCCGCCCAGAAACGGTTTGGACGTTCTCCTGCGCACTGTAACGCCCCGACTTTCGTGGATGTTTTTCTTTCATTCGACCCACCGAATGATTTCGTGTAGTTAGGTATTTTCTGTCGTGCTTCATAGTTTCGGTGTTCAAGGTCTGTTGCGGTGCCTAGTTGGCGAGTTGGCGGGTTTTTCAAATAATTGTTGGGATTTACCGACGCACCAACTGCCAATGTCATACCGCGTCGCCAACCCTCACCCTGTTGAGAGGGATTTGGGGGATCAGACGACTTATTCAGAGGCTCCGCCGGGACTTGAACCCGGGACCGGTGGCTGAGAAGGCAGGGGTGCTATCCGCTAAGCCACACATCCCCCGGCGGGATTTTCCACCCCTGCCTCTAGCACGCTTGTAATACTCGTTGTCCTCAGGAGCACGGATCTTCATGGAGATCGAAAAGCGTGACGAAGAGCGACGCTACCAGCTGAAGCGCAACAAGGCCAAGGATATCCGGGACGGAATGACCTACCTGGTCGATTACTGGTGGCACTTCGCTGCCAAGCCCAACGTCACCTACCTGCACTGGAACAGATCGGTGTGATGAGGGGCACTTCTCTGCATGCGGCCGCTGGCCAAGCGGGGGCGGGGGAGAGCAAAGGGATAATAATTTGTACCGTTTTGGACCCGCAGTTGTTAGTAGCAGGTCTTTGAGGGAATAGGGAAGAGAAGTCAACACTTTCATATAATTTTCACAAGATGCCCGGTTCGGGATAGCATTAACACTGAAAACTGCCAAGCGGAAGTTCGTGGATGAGAAGTGGTTCGTTATTGCAACTTCTGCAGCGTGACCTGACCTCACTGGCAGGTGATGAGCAACCTAGAACTGATGGATAAATGCATCGTTGAGGCGGTGAGTGAGTATGACTACGACGGGACCGTGGAAGGCTGGACCTACGACTGGACCTTTCCCTAAGGCGCTCCTCTTCACCATCACCATCATGACTACCATCGGATACGGCCACGTCTACCCTCGCACCCGCAACGGTGGGAGAGAGAGAGAGAGAGAATAATGTCTCTAAGTTTCGAATCCAGAATGAAGTGGACGATTGAGCGGTATTTCCGGAGCGTAGGCCGGGGTTTATTTTTGACCGGGGTATATTCATGACCGGGGTTTATTTTTGTTGAAGGGAACTGCGCAGACGCCACTGGGGACCCAAAGATATAGGTTAACTGTTTTTACTCCGATTCGCTGACATGCGAGGTACTCGTAACTTGGTACTCATTATTGTTGTAATGTATCCAGTGTCGGATCTGGTAGGATGGCCTGGGGGGCTAACGGTGCTCAAGATCGTAAACACGTTTTGTTTGAAAGAAAAACGTCGCATATCGAGGACTTGGGGAAAATGCTGTTTTGTCTCCCCCTCCCCCTGGATCCGTGCCTCGATGAATCACGGAAATAATATTTACCGCGAAAATGTGAGACTGAAAGTTCTGGGAACGTTTTACCCTTTTGCTTGTTACCCTTGGCATGTTTCACTATTGTTTTTGATGCGGGGGAAAGTGCTGATGACGAGAAGGGGCCTGACAGTTGCTGACGATTGCTGACAAAGGGGCAAGGGGTCCGCAGACCCCCGAACTATTCTGACGTTATATGTGAACAGCCCCTTAGAAAGACGCCGCATTCTTGCTGTAAGCGAGCAGTGCCTGAACATT